>VZUI01058462.1:98930-170406 GCA_013401135.1 Cettia cetti
AAAAAAAAAAAAAAAAAAAAAAAGCGCCCAGGCGTCCTATTCAAGCCAAGCTCAGGGCCATTACTTCTTGACTGAGTAATTCTAGAGGAGTATTGGGTTTTAGCTTAGTATCAACTGTAACTGGCTATGGATCTTGAATCTGTGCTATTGCTCTAGACTAAGTAAGTTATTAATGTTTTTTTTTTTACATTTATTACCAGCCAACATCATTATATGCAAATTTGATTCTAATTTTGGACTAATGTCTGCCTTGTCCTCTTGAACATGTCTGCTGACCTGTATTTTTGTATGCTCTCATCATGCGATCTCTAGATGAACCTTAGGCATCTTCTAGATGCTGAAGGATGGTAATGGGAGGTGGTAAGTATTTCCACAAGCTTGCAAATCCGGACTTTTGGATAAGAGGTGAGGATATCCCAGGGGATGTCTTTTGCCCTTAAAAATCAATCCATTTCTAAAATTGCATCATCTATAATGAAATCTTCTCTGTAAAAGCCCTGTTGCCCCACTGGAGCAGAGGGGCTGGGTAGACAGCTGGGAATGATGAATGTGTTAGATAGGAGGAAACAAAAGAAACACGGTTAGTGTAGTCTGACAAAATAAACCTTGGGGCAGATATGACAGCTGTCTATAAATACATCAGGAGAGTAAACAATAGCATAAGGATAAAGACCCTAGTTAAAAGGCATGAAGTAAGTATAAACAGACTTCAGAAAAAAGAACCAACTTGTCTTCAATGATGTTTTTAGTCTCTTGTTCAAAACTGCAAGAATAAAAGTGTCCCTGATGAAGGAGACACAAAATGCAACAAGAACACACTGAGATCATGCAGTAACAGCTGAATTTTATTGTCGGGTGCCACCTTATATAGGGGCTTCTAATTTCCCACATTTTCATACGTGATTGGTAAAGGATCTTAACTCTGCCCAGCTCACTGGACAATGGGTACGTTCATACTTCAAAGGGATTCACTGGGATCCCCTGTTTGAGTTTGAACCTGACCAATCAGTAACACACCTGGACACTTTTTATTTCTGTTCTCTAACAAGCTAGGCTGGTCGAGTTGGTTTCTGTTAGGCCAAATTATCTGTGCAGCTACAGACCAGCTGCAGCTGTCTCATGTAAGTCTCGAGTTTCTCATCAGGGAAAGCCTGCTCAGGTTATACACTGGGGTGTCAGTGACAGAGAGGACTTGGTAGTTTGGAAACCCTCTGCCAGCTCCTACATCCATAAGGTCAGACTTCTAATTTCTAACTTCTTCAGAAGGAGGAAGACTGACCATCTGACAGATAGGTATTTTTATCTTTATACATACTGAAAAAAGATACAGTTTTCCCAGCTAGGAGACTTAATTTTAGCTGTTCTATAAAAAGCCAAGATAAACAGAGTATAGAGTCAGTACATGTACTAAATTAAATCTTAAAATACAATTTTTTAAAAGAAAATGTGGCTGCTGTCTAAACATCTACCATAAGTTATCACTGAATGTGTTTTTATGTTGCCTCTTTTATTCATCTACCAAATGTATGCAGAAGCAGGAAGAAGATGTCTGAAGATCCCGTCTTTCCTGACAGAGGTGGGGGAAAGCTGACTGTGATCTCATCATCACATTTTAAAAAAGGCCATCAAACGCTGTATAAAATGCTTGTATAATGCACTATAGGAATAATTTTATAGAGAATATTAAACCTTTATTTCACTTTCTAGTGAACACAGAAATATCCCAAAGCATGGAGAGTTTCCTGAGTCATTCTGGCCTGCTTAATGGAAAGGAAACCCAAACACCTGCTGTGTTTACTTTGCAACTGATGCACAAATTATTTCCTACTAATGGCAATGCTTCTACACAACCAGGGCTGGGCTGCAGAGATCCCTGAACTCCAGTGGGAAATTAGCCAGTAGTGTTGGGTGCTGGCAGTTTAGTGCTGTCAGGATCATGGTAGCTGAGATCCTTCCCAGAGAAGAAATGTGTGCACTAAATCAACAGTAATCCCAGCTAAAGAAGTAGCTGACCTGGATTTGGAGTTGGACTACATCTGTCCAGTACAGATTTCTGGGAAGTGCTCCAAGAATGAACCAGTCTGGCAATGCAGAGAAGAACTGGGTTGCACTGGAGTTCCTGTACTTGTCTAAACCGGGCTGACTGGAACCACAACAT
Source organism: Cettia cetti (assembly GCA_013401135.1). NCBI lineage: Eukaryota > Metazoa > Chordata > Aves > Passeriformes > Sylviidae > Cettia > Cettia cetti. Next base: position 101,089 of record VZUI01058462.1, read on the forward strand.
GCTGCCTGTGGAAAGGCTGGGGCTCCACAGGAGCAGCTGAGCACAAAAAGGAAAAATCCCTTTCTAATCCTGCAGAATCTTGCAAAGAGAGTTTGCAGCAAAAGCTGTGAAATGTCAGACTCCCAGTTGATTTCTGTTTCCTTAAAACCATGGGATCTCAAGGCATCATCAGGAGCAGCAGATGCCTTTATAAATATTGTTCTAATGCAGGGAGATATTGGAGTGGCAAAATATTGGAATGGCAAAATATTTTCCCCGCAGGCATTTTGGCAAAAGTGCTCACTTTCCTATCCAAACACCCCAGCAGGGCTTTGCTAAATAGATTTTCAGTGAACTGAAAAGCTGCCTTTTCCTAAAACTTGCTGTATCTTTTACCAAATGACCAGTGAAAATTAGGGAGTTGGCGGAGGTGATGCAAGTTGTTTCCTGACTTATTTTGGTGCCTCTTTATTATTAAATATTGGAGGATAAATGCCACTTGGCTGGGGACAAATCAGGCAAAAAGAAAGGTAATAGTGAACGCAGGAGGTGAAATCCTTCAGCTAATGGTATGTTTTATGGTATTTAAAATAAAATCTAATTTTTTGAGTTGATGCAGATGCTATTACAACACCCTTAAACTTGTTTTAGTCAATTTTTTTCTTGCAGTTAAAGGGATTTATTCATCATGTAAAAAAAAAAAAAAAAAGACTAATTTTTTTGGGGAGGAATGATCCTGAGAACCAAAATAAAATAATTTTATTGTATGTGTTTTACATGAAACCACTTTAATTACTGTATTATGGCTTACTCTAAACTACTGAATTTATGTTTTGTATTCTTTGTGCAGGATGAAAAGTAATTACATTTCAGTTGCATTATAATTTAGCAGGTTGTAGCAGACACAGGGACAGAGCTGAAGTTTTTCCATCTTCTAGATTGGAGTTTTAAATCACAGCCAGCTGCTGACTTGCATGGGGGTGGGAAGTGGATGCCACAAAACATAGCCCAATTCCATGTGCAGTTTAATTTGGGAATCTAGACCTAAATACCTACTTGTCATGCACAGAGTGAGACTGGGAGGTCACCAGGGCCTGGGAAGCAGTGGCTGTTTCTATAACTAAAATGAGTTTAGAGCACTTAAACATTTTTCTTTGTCATGTTTAATCTATATGTTCCTCAAAATGAGATTATGTCATGGAGAAAAATCCAATAATCCCAACAAAACCTGGAACACCCCTATTAGATGGGGGGAAAAAACAGAAAATCTTTCTAGGGAGTCTGAGAGAGGGTTAGGGCGCAGCTTTAGGGAGTGGCATCCAGGTGTTGGAGGCTTGTTTTTAAGGTAGAGACTTAGGAGTGTTTTTTCTAGGTGAAAGGAAGGGGTGAGGAGGTCCAAGGGAAAGACAGCAAGAAGATACTCATAAGTAAATTAAATAGGGTGGAGTTCCAGTGTGCTTTTCCACCTGGAATCTGAAAAAGGGGGAGAAGACACTTGCTTCCATGTGGGAACTAGTGGAAAAATGAACATTGGAGTGACCAAAGGGAACAGACAGAACAGGCAAGATGAGAAAAATTGCTGCTGCAGCAGCATCCAGATGAGCTGACGCAGGGATGAAGACATGGATCTGATGGCCTGGGAACTGCACAGGGAAAGGAGGATTTTCAGGAAGGTTAGAGCACCTTCCAGACTGGAGGTGAACGGGATGTATTTCATGTAGTTCACTTGAACTATGCAGATTAGAAATAATTAACCTCATGTGAAGGCCTCTCTCTCTGCTAGCACAAAGCTGTGGGGGAAACAAAGCCTGTGCTGGAGCATCAGAAGCAACACATGAAATATGAGAATTACAACAGGCATTACATCAGATGCTGGATACTGCAGAGGATGAATCAGACCAGCATCTGGCAGCTTGGTGCATCCATGGTGAACTTGCACTGATTTGACTACAAAGGGGAAAAAATAACCTGTGGAACAACTTTCAGTGTGAGCCCTGTTTTAGGAAAGGGCACTGTTTTGTATTCCACCGTGGGACTACATATATTATGGTGATCTATTATGACCAAATTTTCAAAAATGTTAGGGAGACTCTTGGAAAACCCAAATAAAAATGCACTTTGATTTTTTAAAAACTAATACATGCAGCTTTAAAAATTTATAAGAAATAAAGCAGTTTTGTTTGTTTTTATGTATTTCCTTGTAGTATTTGTTCTCCTAAAGTTTCAGCACAGTATAGTGAAATTGAAACTGGTTCTATGGGACAAAGAAATAAATTGGCTCCATGACTCTCATAATTTAGAGAACTGCCCAGAGGTGTAATAAAGTATAGTTAAGGAGGAAAAAAACCCAACAAACTTCAAAATTAAACTGATTCTGCTGACTTGAGGTTTAAACCCCCTATCTACCATTTTAAGATCAAGTTCATAAGTACAATTTAGAAAATTTGTATCCCCGTGGGCTGTTTTTGAAATTTTGATTGCTCATGGAAGGGAGTAAGTAGAACGGGATGATTTGAGTTTACAACAGCAGCTCTTAATTCAAAAGACTAGTTCAGGCTTTAAGAGGACAGACCTCATGGAGAGTTGCTCTTAATGGCACCAAAATCTGCCCCTTTTGCTGTTCTCCTAGCACACAAACTGATGAGCAGAACCAGTTCTGTAAAAGTAGTAATATTTAACCCAAATTTCCCTTTTCTGTCCTCCTGGGCTTGGGTCAGTTGGCCACAATGGCCCATTGTGGACTCTGTAGCTGCTCACACTGCAGTGAACAGTGGTTTACATATAGCACATGAAGCCATTTAGAATAAAACAAAGAGGTCCCAAACACAGGGACTGTCTGGCTTAAATATCCACTGATTTTTAATAATCAAAAATTTTAACTAATCCACTACTTGATTAAAGAGCTACCTGAGTGTGTGCTAATGGCAAATGAACAATATGAAAGGGATGTTTTTCCTTGCCCCCATAATACAAATAGATAACTCCTAAACACAAGTATGGCAGTTAACTGCATTGGAATGACCAATTAGTTACATTTTTGAACAATTGCAATTATTTTCCTTCTTTGAGCAGATATTTAAGACCCATGCACCATGAAAAAAATGTTATAGCACCATTTAGGGTCGTTTTAGGCAGAAGGAGCCCTTTAGTGGGCATTTTCTCATTGGGTTGACCTTCGACAGATATTAATAGCTCACATTTCAGCTTTTAGTTTATCAGCTTTAAGTAAAATTCCAGTGGAATCCGCTGATTTTGACAAAATTTTATGTAATTATGCTCCAAGGGGCCGCCAGATAGCGCTGAAGGGGCCGCAGAGCATTGCGGATGGGAGACCACGACAAGTTTGCGAGTAACCTCCTCATCCAGGAGGGAGCGGGGGATGGGCCCGGCCCTACCTGTCCTGGAAAATTCGGGGTGAGGGGTGTGGGAGGTGTCGCCGCCCCGCCCCTTCCGGCTACCAGAGGGCGCTCGGCGCACCTCCACCCCCCCAGTAGGGGGCACTGCCCCCGGAGCCCACACCGCCTCCACGAGTGGGAGGGCGGAGCGCCGCGATGAAAAGCGCGGCTTGATTGGCGGAGATACCCCTGGCGGGGATGAGAGCGGGGCTCTGATTGGCTGCCAGCATCTGAAGGTGGGAGCAAAAACCCGGGCAGAGGACCCCTACCCCGCTCCCCTCCTCGCGGATTGGGGTGTTTCCCCCGCCTCCGGGCTCCAGCCCCCTGACCTGGGCGCTCCGAGCCTTTCCTTGAGGAGTTCAGTGCCACATCGCGGCTGGCGGAGGAGTTTCAGCCAATCAGCGCGCGACGCCACGGCTTGTTGCCAGGCAGATTATGGTAATGAGGCCTGGGCGGCCCCCCTCCCCCCCCTCCCCCCGCTCTGCAGCTACCATTGTGAGGTGAGGACAGGTGGGGGGGTTCGAGGCTGCCACGGGGCTGGCGGCGGCGGCCGGTGCGCGGCGCCCGCACGGGACCCCCTCAGGTAACGCGATGGGACGGTCCGGGAGGGCAGCGCGGCCCAGGGACACCGGCGGGACCCGCCGGAGGTTTTAGACTTGTTGTTTTAGTCGCACCCAAGATGGCGCCCGGAGCTGGCGGTGCGGGGCCGGGATAAACCGTTCGCTCCTACCAGTGGGGGGGGGGGGGGGGGGGGGGGGGAGGGGAAGTAGAGCGTACTCATTCTCCTTCCCCCGCCACCCGCGGGAGAGGTACAGTCCGCTTACCCCTCTCCTCGCCCTAGCCGAGATTCCCCACGCGCCCCGGACACGGCGAAGAGGGGGTACCCCCACCCTTGTGTCCCCCCCTCTCTGCGTGGTATGGTCCGGACCCCGGCACCTGAGCGGCGGGGGGGGGGAGTTGCCGGAGCCATCTTTTTGCCCCTTCTGCAATGGGGGGGAGGGGGGGGAGGGGTCTTATCTCTCCACCATAACTCGGCCGCTCGCCCCGCGCTCAGCCCAGCTCTCCCACCCTCGGCAACCAGCTCGGCCCGTCCCATCCGCTCAGCCTCTGCCCTAGCGGCCCACCCATGTTCCCCCTCGGCCCTCAGTGGTTGGGGCCGGCTGGCCGCCAGGAGCTCGCACGAGGGACTGATGGCGCCGCCGCCTTCAAGCGAGGGCGGCTGCGAGGGCGCGGCGTCGCCTCGCGCTGGGGCGCGGTGGCGGGAAGCGGGCAGTGTGAGGCGGAGGGGGGCCACTCACGCTTATTGATTGGCTGCGTGCCTCGCGCCCCTGCTTCCCATTGGCCTAGTTAGGGGAGGGGGCGTCTCAGCCGTCTTCCAATCGGCTGTTGATGGCCGTGGAGACCATATCAGGGAGTGTGGGCGAGGGTCCCTAGTCTGCCCTGTGAGGGGCGGTGGCGAGGTGTGTTTTCGGATTCTCACCTTCATGAGGTTCTCTTGCCCCAGGAGGATTCTAGGGGGCCCAGGACATCAGTGTGGCTCCAACAGGACAAGGCTTCTGGCTGGGTGGCCCTGAGGCTTGGTGTGGAGGGAAGTTCGGACCTTCTCCACTGACCTGAGGTGGTTCTTTTCATGAGGGCCCTGAGTAACAGCAGTTGCTACAGGTGGAAGCTGTGGGGTTCACTGCTCCTGACTGTGGTCTTGTTGCCAAAATCCTGTTCTTGTGGTCTTGGGTATGGTTGTAGCAAGTGGATGCTTGATCTTGTGGCTCTCTTGCTCTGTGGGTTTTGATTGTTGAGTTGTTCAGTTTCCCCGCCTGTGCCCCGGTTCCATTAAAAGTGAGTTGATGTGAGAGTGTTAAAATGGTTAAGTTGGAATGGAAGAATGAGGTCCTGATGTTGTGCCTTTCAGAATTACTCATCCTAAAGGGATAATCCACCATGTTAGGGTTATTTCCCTGTACAATAGCTATGTGTGGTCACCTCTTTCCTCTCAGCTATACATTGAAGAGTCTCAGGAGTGGTCTTAGAGGGTCCCTAAATTAAAATTTAAACTTGGTTTAGGCTACTGGCAGTAGTCGTAATCCTGACAGTGAAATGAAGGGTTGGTATTTGTGATGTGCTTTTTGGTACCTCGGCATCAACCTGTAGTGTGTCACTATATATTTATATATTGATGGTTCTTACAGGTCTTTAAAGAATGATGGTGTGTGAAATGCCTATCAATGATTCCCTGTGAGTTTGAATGGGAGTAGAGACTATATGAACTTTCGTGTTCTTCTGTCAGATTTTTAATAACTCAGTTACTTTTTTTCTTGTAGTTCAGTTAGAAGATGAGATGCTAATGAATCACCAACTGATTTTACAAGAGAATTCTTTGCATCTTTTCTGGACACCATAAAATAATTGTCAGTCTTGTGCCTGCTAATGCCTTCATTTCTAGGAAAAGTAATACAGTAGCATGTATTGCTTTAGTCTGTCTTTAAATGGAAAACTTCTCCCTGAAATTGTGACCAGTTTTGGCACTTTGCTGTGTGGATGCTTCTCTTGTGTGAAAAGAGATAGCTTTATTACCTTGTTTATAGGTTGAGATATCAGTGTAATTGTTATTATCATTATCTGATAGAATAATTGACAATTTGATTTTAGAGTGAAACAGGTCTGTAGTATTGTCTGCTCTCCTCTGGCCCCCTTAGTCCTACCCTTTGCAGAAAATCCCTGGATGAGCTCTCTTGGGGTAAATTGCTCTGTAGTGAGCAGCCCCTCCAGGGTGTTCCTGACCACCTGCAGCTGCTGGCAGCTATATACACTGAATTCTAATGGGTGTCAAAGTGAATCTAATTAAGGGGGCTGGTTTTGTATGGTGAATTTTGTTTGGACTTGAACATGAGATTGGGTCTATTTGTCACTTTTATCTCCTGCTAATAAAATGTGCAGTTGGATCACAGTCCTGAAATGGTTCTTTATGTCAGTCCCTACCTGTTTGAAAGTGCAGATAGTCCATTTGTTCTCTGGGGTAGTGCAGAGTAGCAGCTATTCTGAAGGAGCCATCTTAGATGTGTGTTTTTATGTACAGAAAGAAGGCCGGGGTGGGGGAGTGAGAGAGGAAGCAGGCCCACCTGCTTGTAGGGAGGGGAAGAATCTCCTTCAACTGTCAGTTCTTTCAGGATGAGTTTACTGGAGGAGGAGGGATGGGAGACAAAAAAATTCTTCAGGAAGAAGAAGCTGGAGGGGAATAGTTTTACTTTCAATAACTCCTAACAGCCATCTTGAGGGTTGTATGGGCAGAACTGTAGAGGACACTGACACAGACATTTGTACTCCTTTTGTGTCATCTTGGTACTTTAAATACACATTTCCCCTGCTTCCTTTATCAGACTTCTCTTTCTGTGATTTATAAACCAAATCCTTTAGGAAGGCAGGGTCACTGCCTTGGGCAGCTGGAGCCCAAGAACTGTAGTATGTGATTGAACAGCCCATGATATCACAGGGACCTCAGAGGATGGAACATTTGGAAGACAACATGAGGAACATGGCCATAGATTCAGGAAGCTGAGAGTGGGAGGAAGAAGTCACTTGCTGGAATGGATATATAGATGTTGAGCAAATGGGAAGAGAGGTGACTAAGGAAGAGATTTGCATGTAGAAAGTAATGAAGTTGACTCTGTCCACCAAGAGAGAGGACAGTTTGAGAAACATTTTATTATGCTAGAATTAGGACTGAAGAGATACATCCTTGGAGTGTCTGAGTAGATGTCTAAACACAGCTAGGTAGTCCCCAGGAGGATGTTGACCTGTGCTCAGGCTGGATTTTCTCCTGTATTCTGTGGTAGAAATAGATTTCTAGCTACTTACCTGATAAGTTATGAGAGCATAGTTACATCAGACTGTTGTCACCTTCACTGCCTGGGCACCCTCCCATTAGGAAAAGGACTGTAACATGTGATGGGCACAGCAGCAGAGGATTGGCCTTGGTCTTAAAGATCTCTTCCAGCTCATTGTTGCTTTGATGATGGATGTGCCATAAGGATATGGATATAGATTCATTACACACAATGGCAGTAAAGAGTGAGTTGGTGTGTGGCTGAGCTCTTCTATTTATTATATGACAAAATCGATTGAAGCCATTTTCCCTGTTGTGAAAAAAATTAAATCTTGCTGTCCCAGCCCTAGTATGATTTCCATATTTAACTCAACGGTAAAACATAAATATTGTGGTTTTACATGACCTGATTGATAACATTCATACACAATGCACCAGGGCCAGAGTTCCTTGAAACAATATGTGCCTGTGATGGATGGGAATGCAGAGGAGGTGATGACAGCCCTGACTCAGTTCTCAAAGAGGTTAGAAACCTTCTTGCTGCAATGAAGGCATGTTCCTGATAAAGGATCTCAGGAAATGCACTGGCTCTGCCTTCTAGGCAAACTGGAATAATTCAGTGTGGGATATAAAGCGTTTTGCAGGCACATGTGGTGTTCCTTTTGAGCATAATAAATCATTTTCATATTAAAAGCTGGAGGAAGACTCAGTCGTAAAACCCCTTTTGTACCAATCTTGCTGCTCTTGCACATAGCTGGGGTAACACAGTTGTCAGTGAGCTCAGTTGTGGGAGGATTAAGCCAATAGTCCCTGCTGTTATTGCTGCAGGGAACTTCAGGCTATAGCAAGGCTCTGGGGAGTAAATCACATTAGCTGGTTTATGCACCATTACCATATTGTAAAGTGGGTTCTCATTTGAGATACTGAGTGGCTTTTTTGCTCCCTGAGCAGGGAGGTGGTCTTTTCCCCTTGCTCAGCTTTAATAGTCCCCCTTTCTCATCCCGGAAAGGGACAAAAATGAGTGTTTGTTTGGATTTTTCATCAGAATGCCCTTCCTGAGCCTTGCAGAGGTTGCTGCAGATGAAGTTCCCAGAGATTTTGTCTCTGTATCTTTTTGTGTAGTCACAGCATTGAAAGAAATTGTCATTCTTTAATAGCAGGTTTGCCAAGAAAATATGGTTATTGTTGATTTTAATTTTTTTTTTGTGGTGCTTTTTTCTGACTTTCAGAGCTTACCTTTGAAGCCCTAGGCGAGTTCACTGGGTTTAACTTGTGTTTAAAACACTTAGACACCAAACACAAACCAGCAGTGACTTTGCTGTTAGTGGTTTTCCCTTACATCACCATTCACTCCTGAGTGTTTGTAGGGGGATCATGCATGTACCTGTAAGGAGCCACACGAGCTGCAGTGGCTCAGGGTGTCCAATGTTGAGGCAGCAAAGCTAACAAGGACATTGCTGTTGGATAGGCAATGAAGCACTTTGCCCCTCTGAAGAGTGCTTTCCCATCCTCTGAGCTGAATGCAGTGCACAGGGGAGCTGCTGATTTACTAACACAGCTCCAGAGAAAACACCATCCCACAGGATCAGGAGGAAGGAGTTGGAGAGTGTTGCAGAGGTTAGAAAGAAGATTAAGCAAAATTTTTAAAAAAAATAAAAAAAAATCTGTCAGACAATGACACCAAGGTGTTTTCCAGGCCTCAGGAGCAGCAGAGGAGAAATTTTGTCATGAATGACATTTTCTGGATTGAATGTAAAATACAAAACTGTAGGTCTGTGACAGCAGTAGGTCCTAGAAAGTGGTGAGAAAACGAAGTAAATGTGAATGGTGTTCTGAGACAAACCTGTGTTGTCTTGAAGGGATGGTTAATTTACTTGCACAGCTCAGAATGAGCTAATGTTCCACTAGAGGAGATATTTCAAAGTCACAGAAGCTGTGTGGGTTCTTGGATCATGTTTTGTCACGATTTGCACAATATACAGTGACACACAGGACTGTCACTGCCTCACCACTGCCATACTGCAGTGGTACTGGACTATATTTGTACTCTCTAGTTATGCCTATTAATGTTTCAGCTTATTTCATCACCCAGCATGGACAGGATGAGGTATGCGTGTTATTTGGAGAGGAAAGTGCTGTGTCTGCAGTTACTGTAAATGCTTTAACATCTTCCACTGGCATTGCTTCTTGCTCTTATTTGTGATGCTTATTGGGTTGAAAGCATTGGGGTGCTGGTGGAATTTTGGGTGACTGTTGGGTGATGTGTCATAATTGACTAATCTTTCAACTTCCAGAAAAGTAAAATTTCATCATCAAGTTACTTTAGTATGAGTATACAAAAAAACCCCAAACCAAAACAAAAACAAACAAAACTCAAAAATAACCCCAAAAATCAGTATGCTGAATAATATTTGAGCCAGGCTTCTTATATTTTATAGTGGAGAGAATATAGTTGTGACATACCTAACATGTAAATTTAACATGAGTTTAAACAAGCAGTTTGGATTACTGTTTTACTGAACCTCTAAATGGATTTTTGCTAAAAAAAGTAGCCTACTTTCTTCATACTGAGACAAAACTGAGTTATCCTATCCCAAGGCCTTTTATCTTTAATTATCTTCTTTTTTCTTTTAGGATTCCTGCAATTGAGTTTCAATTTCTGTTACACAGATTCTTATGGTAATCCCTTGGATGTAGCAGAGCTTCCTGTTGAGGTGCATGTCTTGGTGTTTATTTAGCTTGTCTAGAAATGTCTAATGTGTTTGATACCATGAGAAAAATCAACACTTGCACAGGATAATCCATGGGCAGACACTGTGGAGAGCTAGCAAAGAGTGCTTCCTGCATGCCAGTGGTTTGGCAACTCTTATGTCCAAAGTTTCACATTTATTTCTGCTAAAAAACTACCAAAGCTAAGAGAAGGCTACAAGGAAATGGTTAAAATTTCAAGACACTGTGGCTGTCATTGTCAGGGCTGTAATGGGTATTGAGAGCAGGATCTAGGGAAGGAAATAAGATTGTGCAGGTGTAATGAGAAGGAGCATCCTATGGAGGACCAGTGAGCAAAGCTAGTTTGGTCTTCTTGTTCTCAGTGTCAGAAAACTTGCTTAGGTGTTGGTATTTTATGGCATTTCTATTGTAAGTGACTTTGGATAATATTTTTCCAGCTCCTGGCCTTGACTGCAGGGCTTGTTTCACAGCTGAATTTCAACACTTGCTCCTGCCCCCTGCCCTATTTGCCCGTCCCTGGAACCTCTCTGGGGAATGGCCTGTCTCCTCCTGAATTGTCTTCACTCTCAGCACATTCATGTGCTTTTCAGTGTGTTTTCATAATTACAGATGTAATGAGGGAATGCATACCAGGCAGAATTTGGAAGTATGGAAGTTGAAAGAATCAACAAATCTTGCAGTTCCTATTATTGTCCCTTATTACTGCACAGTTGTCTGGGCTGAGCTGTTTATTATTTTTATTTCTGTCAAGAACAACCGTAACCAGACTGTTTGTAGAATCTGCAGCACCGGGCCCTTGAATTTGGCTCAACCTTGCTTTTTTTCCCTACAAGATTTTAAGTTAGTGCTAACTTTCAGAACCATGAAATAACTCTCTTCTGCTTTCCTTTCCAACTTTTTGGGTACTTCTTTTTTCAGAGATGAATCTTAATACCCAGTTTTGTTTTTTAAAGACCCTGCCTGAACCCTTCAGTCACCTTTGTACTCAGATTGTAAGTTATCTGTGCCAAAATGACTCTGCAGGAGTGAGTCAGCATCTTCCTTCAGACTTTCAGTGTCTGCTGGTGGGGAAGGTCAGCCAAAAATTCTGCTACTTGTTGCACCATGTGGAGTTAGCCAGAACCGCCGTGTCTTTCCCTTGATTCAATTACTAGTTAATGTAATTGCATTCTTTTTAACAGGATAATTATATTTTTTAAAAAAATCAAACCACCCCAAATTGAAACCTCTAATGTTTGTTTTTATTTTTAGTTTTCTAAGCAGTTAGGTAATTGATTAAACTGCTGGCTACTGTTAGTGCAATTACTTGAATTGGCTCTTGATTAATACTGGCAGTCTAGGAAAAGACCTGTTGTGGATAAACCAGCTGAAGAATAGATAGGTATTAAATAACAGGGCAGGTGTTAAATTTTGCAAAGAAGTTCTTCAGTGTTACTGACATAAATGCTGTCACGTTTCACATGGGTAGAGATGATCATACACCTGATATATGTATATATTTATATATTCTGAATAAAGAATATATACCTGATAAAATGAGTGGAAGAAGTTAGTGAATGAGGTAGGATTAGATATGAGAAAATCTTTATTCAATCCTTTATAACATAGCAAGTAGCTGGAAGAAAGGTTTTGTGTAGAGATGGATGGTGTTTGTTTATAGATCAGAGCACGTGTGCACTTGGATATATAAATAAATATTTATCTGTAAATTGCTCTGACTTTCCACACTTGGAGAACAAAGCTGGTGTTTATAACATCTAAATGTTTGCTGCAGTTAATTTGTTCATACTAAGCTCAGGCACTAAATGTTGGTACATGGATTTCATTTTAATTTTTTTCCTAAGTGCTTTTCAGGGATGTTTTGTATCAAGCAATATTAATGGAGATGAGATTTCTGTCCCTGTATTCCCATAACTGGAGATATTTGGATATAAGAGAAAGTCTTAACAGTTCCTCAGTGTCTGCTTTTGTGGCGCCCACGTGTGCTGGGTTGCTGAGCATGAGACAGCAAGTGTTAACTCCAGTCATCAGTAAGAGCATGACTTGGTGTCTAGTGATGCCCAGAAATATCTTTCTCACTGTTTTTCTTTGTCTATATGTAAGTAATATGATTTTTTTGCTCCACCATGCAGTTCAGTGACATTAGCCCAAAACTTCCTGCCCTGGTAACTGCCCATGCTGCCCAGGCCAGTGGAAAGTCAGTGCTCAGGTCTGCACAGCTTAGTCCTTGCTTGCAAAATTAGGAGGAGACAGAAAGTCAGCCTGCTGCTTTTTTTACCTCTCCTTATCTATTTTTCAGTTTGGCAATGACAAGCCAAATGCTAGCATTTATAGGGATAAATTATGACTAAAATAATTTGCATTTAAAATGCAAATGAATGAAAGCATCAGCAAGGAGCCTTCTGCTTCCTTCCCAGTTCACAGATGGGTACTGGCATTGGATCAGCTCAGCAAGGCACTGGATATAAAATAAAGTTAATTGGAGTAGCTGAGAAATGAAATGGCCACAGCCTCATGATAATTCCTAGCCTGTAAATTAATGTGACATTGGAAACAAAGGTTTGGGAGGGTGCTCAACCACCAACTAAACCAATCACCAGAGGTGTGAATTACCCTTCTGGGATTGCAACAGCAGATTGAGAGGCCCCAATAAAATTGCAAGAGGTGAATAAAACCAAGCTTGGAAGCAGTTTGTCAGGATCTCTGAGAGTTTAAGATTCATTGTTACCTTTCAGTAGTTGGTTATTGTAATACTGTATTAACCTGGGACTGGGGTTTTGTCCAAGGTCAGATCTATCTGTATATGGAAAACCAGTTGGTGCTCAAACAACTTAGGCAAACTGAGGAACTGGTGGTGCATTTCTGAACATAGTGTTTTCTTGCTGGAAGCCTCAGGTCCATTTTTTGTGTTATTTATTGATTTCTAGGCCTGTAGGTACCAGAAGGACAATGAGGAGAAGCTGGTGTGGATGGCCTGTGGCCAAGGAAAGACATGCAGGAAGAATTCAGTGTAATCTTTCAGTGCAATTGGTGCAGTGGTTGATTTGTTTCCTCCTTAATGGGACATGGAAAATGGTGAACAGCAGGACTTGACCATGCTGAGATAAGATTTCTGTCCCCTTATTCCCGTAACGTAAGGTGTTTGGGTCTTGTAGGAAGTGTTAGTAATGCCAAACCTCCTTTACTCTGTATTACTAAAGTATAGTAGCTTAGTATAAATCATTTAAATTGCTCATAGCTCTGTGCCATGTGTCATGCTGGTTTTAATGTCTCTCTTCTCTGTTTTTTTTACAGCCATGTTGCTGAAGATCACCTGGTCTTCAGGAAGCAGAAACACATTCAACAGATGAATCCCTTCAGCCAGACATTCCTCTAGTAGATCTTTTTCTCCTCATGGAGCACCCAGGCAGGGAGGAGATGGAATTGAAAGAGGAGAGTCCTCAGGTGTGGACTGAGTCTGCAACACAGGAACAAAACACTGCTCAGGTGATTAGCCAGAGCTCTGCCTTTGCTCGGGCTGGATTGGGATTGGTGGGAAGGGTTAGTTCCCATTTGGCCCTGATTTAGAGTCTAGCTCAGTTTTCATTTGAGCAGAAATACAAACATTTCTGTGGTGATCTGGTGTTAAAGCTTCAGAAACTGAGCTGTGCAAACTGCAGCAGTAAAGACACAGAGCTCTAAAATGTGCCGAACAAAACCAGACAGTGGCTATAGAAGTTTCAGTGTCCAAATATATTTATAACCATGTGGGAGAGAGTAATGGGTGTTCAGAGTAATGAACATGAACAAAATCTGCTCTGTGGCAGCTGCTTTTGATGGCATCATTTGAATCAGTTGGAACTGTGGGTGGATCTTGTGGAAAGTAATCCAAGTAATTTTTTCCAGCCAGACATCTGGGTAGTGATGAAGGGAGAAATGTTAATTGTAAGTGACTAATGCAGTCAGATTCTGCTGTATGCAGCTTGTCCCTCTGCCTCTGAGACAATGCAGCTGGAAATTTCTAGAATTCTGTCAACTGATAAACTCAAAAAGTATGGTAGGAAATGGGTGCTGCATGGTATTTGATCCACAAGCTGTGAAATTCTGCCTCTCTTAGTAATTTCCAGTTCTGAAATTTGCCAAGAAAGGCAGTTTTCAATGTCCTGTGTTCCCTTCTCTCTACAAAGGGATAACTATGCTGCTGTTTGCACATGGTAATTTTAAGGCATAATGAGTATTTGCAGAGTGCTCTCCAAATGTGAAATTGTAGTGTTTGTGAGAGGATCAGCACTGAGCATCCACAGGGGAATACCAGGTGTCTTCTAAAGCATAAGCTAAAAAGTGAAACAAAATAAACTAAATATGTAATTGTGGCATCATTTTATGTGAAAGAATTTTATGTGACTATGAATACTTACACTCCAACTAGGTTTTGCATCACCTGCTCACTGCCCTGTTTTTCCCATACACTGAAAATGCTTTTCAGCATGTAAAGGATGGCAAAAGCTAAACATGTTCCTGTTTTCATTGGAATCCAGTGTTCTGGCTCATTTAACATAGGCCACTGATTATCAGTTATGATCATAATGTTCTGCTAAAATCGACTTGTTTAGATTTAAAGTGCTGCCCTAGACGTAACTTGTTCCAGTTGTCCTTGGAATCTGTGCTTAATATTTTCAGATATAGGTTTGTCTAAGTAGTTGAATTTTCTACTGATGCTGCACATACATACTACAGAGAAGCAGTCTAATATGCCCTACTGCTGCTGCTGAGAACTGCAGTACTATAATTTAAATAGTATCAGAGTTAATAAGTTTTGTCAGCCTTTCATCAGACAGCAAAAATTACCTCCAACTACAGAACTGGCTGAATGAAGGCATTATCATAAATCCTGAAAGGGATATGAGCATAAAGGGAAACAATATCCCAATAAATTTAATAGATATGTAAGTTCAAATATGAACTTGTTCCCTTACAAATTTTCAAAGTATCATGCAAGATCTAGGTATGGGTAGGTGTCCTTTGTAGCAGTTAGGTCTTGAGTTGCAATGCATAGTAAAACCAGAGACTGATGGGAGTTGTGTCCAGGTTTCTATTGGTAGAATAATTGAGTGAGATGTGAAATGTGTGGTTTTGACTGCATTCAGGTTAGTTGGGACACAAGTTCTCTCTGCTTTCCAAGGCACCCTGTGACTCTGGTGCTGTGTCCCACTGGCCTGTGTTGGTGCGAGTCCAGGATCTGTTTGTTCCCCAGGTGCACTTTGTCCCCGAGGGGGGAACAGTGGCGCAGATCATGTACAGTGACGAGCAGGAGCGCGGCCCCACACAGCAGGTGGTTTACACGGCTGACGGCACCTCCTACACCTCTGTGGACACCTCGGAGCACACCCTCGTTTACATCCACCCCGTGGAAGCTACGCAGGCATGTGTGGTTCTGAGCCCACCCTGGTTTTGACACCTAGAAAACACAACAACCTTGTTTGGGATGAAAGCCAGTTACCAGCCAAGTGGTATGACTGGAAAATAGCAGGCAGTTGCTCCCAGCAGTTTTCTCTGCCCACTACTGAGCAGGGAATTCATGCTGTTCATTTGTCTGATGTGCAGATCTGCTTATCAAAGGATGGTGAGGCTATGAAATATGAAATGCTGGTTACTTCATTAAAGGTGGATTAGATCATAATTTACTCAAAAGTGTTTTCCAGAACAAGGATAATCTCACCAGAAATTCTGCCTCTTGTATCCAGTAAAAAGCTAAGAGCCATCTATGTTCCTTCTGGAGGAGTCTTTGTTTTGTGTAGTGCAGTTGTCATAATTGATAGTTACAATAACAGTTGTCTTTTTGCAGAGCATTTCTGTTTATTCAATGTAATTTTGTAGTCTCTGCAGAGTTGCTGATTTTTTAGACCATTTATATTCTTTTTCTTCTGCATAATCATACCATATAGTCTTTATTCCCTTGCAGCACATGTTTATATGGGGTGAATATGCTATGTATCTCTGCCTCTCTCTGTGTGGACAGATTAAAAAGGAACAGACTTGCTTTGTAAAGAGTGTTTTATAGTATCTTTGCTGACTGGGCAGATTAGCTGTGCTGCAAAGGGCATGTACCTGACACCTGCATCACGCTGGCAGGGCCTCATGTGGCACAGTGTGTTGTCTTGTGCAGCTCTCAGCTGTCCCAGAAAACCACCTTCTATGTGGAGGGATATCCTGAGAGGATATCTCCCAGGAAGTTACTGGCCAACTAACAACAAAACTCTGAATGCTGTCATTGTTTCAAAAGATGTGTAATATTCAGACACTCTTCTGCATCTAAGGTGAAATTATCACAGTGCTAAAGGAATTTGTATTATACAATGCTTTATTTTGTTGTAGCTAGGCTGCTGCAAGCTCAGATGTTTCAAGTTTTGGCTAAGTAAGGCTGGCCTCAATCCTTAGTCTTGCTTTTCCTGGTGTTCTGTCAGGGCTGTTCTTGCAGAATATTGAAGTTGACATGGCTTCTATGAAATTAAACAGCATCCTGGCCGTATCAAAGGCCCATATAGGATGTGCATGATAGTTCCTCAAAAGAAAGCATGCAACAGTCTTGTGAATTTTCAGGAAGAAAAAGCTCACAGTTACCTTCTATCCTGCCTTAAAATGTTACACATTAAGGGCATAGATAGAGCTATTGAATTTCATCCTGTAGATTTTATCAAATCAACAGCTGACAAAGTGCTTTTGGTAAATAAAAAAATAAACCCTGTGAAACTCTTTAGCTGTACAGATGCAAAGTGCCAAATAAATGTACTAACTCTGTAGGGAGCATTACCTAATTTTTAGTTTCTATGTGTGTAGAGCTACTTGGGTAAGTCAAAGTAATTTACTGTGATAACAGGCGGGTTAGAAGCTGTCAAAGGCTCAAATGTGGGTTGTTCCACGGTGGCAGGGTAATTTTTGTGTGAGTTAAAGACACAAAAACCCCAGGGCTGGTTTGATAAGCCTTTTTCACTTTGTCTAGACTCTGTTTACAGATCCGTCCCAAGTGGCTTACGTCCAACAGGATGCTACCACCCAGCAGGTAAGGAAGAGATATTACTCATTTTGGGCCTAAAACTATGAGGGAACAGTTAGGGAAGGTAAAGGGACATTCATGTGGTGCAGAAGGGTAATGAGCTGTCTCTGAAGTTGTCCAGTGACAATCTTAGTCTTGTGCTGACCCCATAATCAAGACTAATGATCAGCTTGAGCATGAATGACAGTAAAAGTTAAGAATGATTTTGGGTTTATTCTCTTTAATTCATATTCAGCAAGAATTCTATTTTACTGCCCCAGATAGCATGAAAAATCTTTCCTGCAGCAGATGTGGCTGATGTCATCTGAATGTGCCATTTTGGAAAGGCTGGGTTTTCAGTTGTCCTCATATAGGTTCTGATCCAAATGCCTCTAAGTCCACAAAAGGCTCTCGAGGGATAGAAAAATTGGATTAAATTCTAGGTTTACTAGAAACATCACAAGAAATTAAGTGCAAAACCTGAAAAAGTTCAGTGACTGGCGCCCTCATCAGGTGTGCTGGTCTTGCCAGTGACAGGTAGGCTGGGAAGAGAATAAAACTGTAGCCTGTGTTTATAAGGTTATGATTATTTTTCCTTATTCTTTTTACATCCATCATGGATGCGAAGTCTTGTTGTTAACTCTTACTGGTATCTTTGGGTACTGCACTTTGATTTGGGTAATCAGCTGTAGACAGGTGCTTTCAGATCTGTAGTTGGAATTCTGTGCTTGTCATAGACTTAAAATAATTACTGCTTGGTGGGTCGTTAATGACATGTGTGAATGGATGTGTTAGAATAATCACTAAAGCCGTCATTAAAATGTGTGTTTATTGACAGTCTTGGGGCAGAGTGAGTGATTGAATGTGTGCTGAAAACAAATCTTCTTGCTGAAAGACCTAAATGGTTGAGGCACAGACGGGAAGCAACAACTGACACTATAAAGGTGTTACCTGTCATCTCATTCTCTGGAGTTTTGTTCTGGAATTTTTTGCTCCATTGATTTCCCAAGATGCCAAAAATTCCTATTTAATTGTCTTAAAACTCACTCAACAAATATATGATTAATTAAAAATGGAGATTACTTGTGTGCAGTGCAGATGGCAATGACAACAGAGGTGATCTACTGTTATTATCACAGAAGCACTTGTCTGTGTGTCCTCAGCCTGTCCTCCATTGCAACACTGTCTGACAGCAGTCCTTACACAAATATTAATTTCTGGTGACTGGTTAATCCATCATTATATCAACTCCTGCCTTTGCAGTTGTTTTTACATCAGCTTTTCAGGTAGGACATCCCTGAACTGACAACTAATGATAAAATAATAATTAAGGCTCCTGTTGTCTTTCAGAAGAAACTATTGTAGAAAGTGAAAGGTTTATAAAAATAATGCCCATAATCCATGCAGTGCCTGACATGGAAGTGCAAGTAAGGGTGTGTTTAGTGTGATTAGTAGTAGGCAATGCTAATAGGGGGTACAAACAGATCCAAGTCTGTGTGGCTCACTCCTTAATGGTACACTAGAAGAATACTGATGTCTCTTCTGTTGCCACATGACATCAAAAGTGTCAACACCAGACTGTCGTGGTTTCCTCCTCACCGTCACACCATTCCCTGAAGTCTTTTTTGCTATTTTTTTTCAGGAGTTTAATAAATTACTTTTAATACATCTTTAAACAAAGCAACTAGTTTGGAGTTATAAGACCAAGTTCTTATGTTACAGATCTTGTTGTCTGCTCTCTCACTACTGGCCCAATTCACTGTTCTCAATTTTATCTGATATTTTTTAAGCACTCTTCAGAGAGGCAAGAGCTTGAATTTTGTCCTAAAAGCCATTTAACGCTCAGAGGCACAAACTAGAAGCCACATGATGTCAGCTGTAGAGAAGAATGAAAAGTCACACGGAATAAGGGTGCAAATTCCTGTGTAGATAAGCAGGAAACAAAAGGCGCAGTAAAGGTGATTCCTAGGGTCTTAGTTGTGCTATGTTTTATTGCTGAATGGAACAGAACAGTGTAGTAATATGCATTAATTTGGTTGTTACAGCATAAAAAAATGAGTATGTAAACAAAAATATATAGTGTGACCAAATATAAAGAAAAATAATTGTTAGGATCCTCTTGTTTGAGAGCTTGACCCTCTTATGAGGTCAATATACCATCTTGGTTTTTTAATAGATCCTGGATCATAAAATCACAGAATGATTTGGAAGAGACCCTAGAGTTTATCTAGTTCCAACCCCTCAGGGTTTGCTCGAGGGGAAAAAAAAAATCAAAAAAAGAGGAAATGTTTCTTAGTCCTTCTTTGCCTTTTCCTTTGAAAACGAAAGTAAATTTGGGCATTAGAGGAAGAGACCCCAAATCACTGGTTTTGCCAAGAGCTCTCCTATGATCTGCTTTTAGTGCAATTTGAACCCAGGCTCGGTAGGACTTTAATTTAAAAATGTGTAATACATAATTCTGCATTTGCAAAGTCTATAGAATTGAAGCCTTTCCCTTTGTCCCAGGAGCTGCAGGTTTTGTCCAAGCCCATCCTCCCTATTTGAACTCTAAAAATCATGGGAATGCCATGGTTTTTGAGCGAGTGCAGGGCTCAAGGGAGCTGTGCATGCCGGGCCCTGCCTGTGTGTTAAGTGACTGATGGAAATGCTGCAGTGCTAAAATGAGTGCCTGTGATTTTAGGTAACAGTGCTCTTGCCTGCTGCTGCTCAGAGCATGAATCCCACCAACCTGTCCGTGCTCGGCAGCGTTGCTGACCCCCCCCAGCCAGTGGCTCAGGAGCAGGGGCCACAAGCAGATAGAGTAAGTTGCCAGGCACCCTTTCATTTTCCACGTACGAGTACGCTGATTCCATTGCATCATCATCTCTGGGGATGAAATGTGGCTGAGTGATGCGGGAGGAGATGTGAGATAACTGTAGTGCAGATTTGTACTGTCTCACCATGGAATGTATGGGGGTTTAGGAGATCATGTATTTAATATACAGAGAAACCTGTTTCACAGATGGTTCTGTGAGCAGCCACCTTAAAATTCTATCAGTGCTGAAAAGTGAACAGAAGATGAAGTGCTGACTGCCACATCCACTGGGTTTCCTTATCAGTGTTTTCAGGCACCTCTGCTGGGTGTAATATTTGTTCTCTACCTGAGAAACCTCTGTGGGTGATGGAATATGCATCAAACTTAGTGTTGTGGTTCTGTTAAGGAAGGAAAGGGCTAAACTTGAAAATTAGTGGAAAAATGCAATGCCCTCAACTGTCCTTCATGTCCCATCGTTTATATCTAGTCTCCTTGTTATCTCATATTGACCTTTACCGTTTTACTCTGAGGATGGGTTGTAATGAGAAGATCATGTGCCAAAGTGCAGATTCTCACTTGTACAAAATAAGTTAAAATACAACTTTAGGCTCTTGGTAATATGCACAGAACCTGGACTTTGTTTCAAACTTCCTGCAAGGGTCCAGAAGTTCCCCTGAGTTTAGTTACTTCTGAGAACTGAGTCCTTGGCAGGGTAGAGCCAAGGAGTAATACAGGTATTTTGAGTAGTGAAGCATGCAAGACATCCTTTTGGCAGTCATTTAGCACCTTCCCTTGTCCTTCTCTCCATTACCAGAGGCAGCAGGAAGGGTAAACTAGCAAGGACCTTCATTGCTTGTCCTTGTGGTTTTCTTCATGAATCAGCTTGAACTGTTTGAATTTTCTCCTCAGGCATCGTTACCGGTGCATAACCAGGTGTTACCTCCTATGGAGGCTGTGGATGGTTCTGATCCTTTAGCACCTCTGCAGAATCAAATGGAAAGGATAGAAACAAAAGAGGAAGATGATGAGGATGAAGATGAGGATGAAGATGGGGAAGACACTGACATGGATGAATGGGATCCAGATCCACCACGACCCTTTGATCCCAATGATTTGTGTAAGCATGTGCAGTAATACGTAGTGTGCTACCTGCCCTCCCCCTGTTTTTCTTCCCTCTCCATCAGCCCTTTAGTAAAGAGAGGCAAAAATCATTCAGACTTTAGCAGTAATGAGTAAATGTGAGTCTTTATTCCCAGAAATGTGAACTCTAATTGGGCTGTTTTACTGAAAAGACAAAATTCTTTCTTTAGTGAAGTGTCTGAGCTGCTTTGTTCTTATTTTGCTGGACACTGGCCTGTCTGATATTTTAAAATGTAGATGTATTATTGGCGTAAGTGTTCCCACAGCTGAGCCGAAGATGTTTAGAGAGAGTTAAGGCTGTCTCTGAGATGGTTGTGTGAGTGTCTGCCTGAAAGTTGTATCCTTTCTGGCTTTGTGTTGCAGGGTGTGAAGAGTGTAATAACACACATCCCTCAGTGTGTCCGAAACATGGACCTTTGCATCCCATCCCAAACCGGCCTGTGCTGACCAGGGCAAGGGCCAGCCTTCCCCTGGTGCTCTATATAGACAGGTTTTTGGGAGGTGTGTTCTCCAAAAGGCGTATCCCAAAGCGTACACAGTTTGGGCCTGTGGAAGGACCTCTGGTCAGACAGACTGAGCTCAAAGACTGCTATATCCATTTGAAGGTAAGGGTGAGAAAAGGGGGAATCATTTTGTGCCTAAGCTTTGATTTTCATTAATTTGTCACTCTACCTTGATTGGTTCACTAGATAGGTTTTGTAACTTACATCTCCAGATGTAACTAAGAAATACCCAGATTGCTTTGGCTTCAAATCTGCTCTGTTATTAAAGTTGACACACTAATCCTGGTGAATGTTCTGGCATTATGGTGATAGGAGATATATAGAGGGTACATAACATGGAAGGCTGTGAATCACCCTCACATGAGCTGAAGCAACATCTGGACATAAAAATAGCAGCCCCTTCTGAGCATGTTCTACAGCTGTTCTTTTGTGTCATGTTATCTCCATTCAAAATATTTTTCTTACCTTTGTGTTCATAAGATGTAGGGGAGAGGAGATACTTTTATTCCCTTTCTTTTGCCAAGTAATTGGCATGGGGTAAACTGGATTTGAGTGACTTTTATCCATTTATTTACTGGTTTCACTATAAGAAATGGGTCCTTTATTTGTTGGAGTTTAAGTCTACAGTCTTAGGAGGGCTGTGATGGTCAGTGTCTGACAAGCAAGTTGTGACCGTAGGCAGATTCAGCAACCAAGTGAAGTTGAGCTAAAGAAGTGCTGCTTCCTGCTTGAGGCAATGTCATGAGTCAAGAAATGAAAGGAAAAGTGTTAGAAATTTCTGACGGATGTTTTTGTTGCCTACTAAAGCTACAGCTTACAGCTTTATTCTAAAACTACAGCTTTAGTGTGTCATTTGTTAAAGTCACATGCTCATACTGTGCTTGACCCCTTTAATGAATGATTCTTGTCCCTGACAGCTTTGGAAGGATCCATTGTGCCTCCCTCTTTAATCTTTACCTGTGGCTAAATATTTTTCTGCCTGTTTCTCGATCCATGTTAGTACAGAGTGAAAATTAGCTATGCCTTCATTTCTTCCCTAATGTAACAGTTGCATGGGCACAGTAGTTTTCTAGTAAATCAAATTCTTTTGTGCTGTTAGACAGTTACAATCACATGTAATTGAATTTTGCTACAGGTTTCTCTTGATAAGAGTGACAGAAAAGACAGAGATTTGCAAGAGGACCTGTGGTTTGAACTTTCCAGTGAGGCTCTGTGTAACTGGATGATGTTTGTGCGTCCAGCTCAAAACCACCTGGAGCAGAACCTGGTGGCCTATCAGTACGGCCACCACATTTATTACACCACCATTAAAAACGTGGAGCCCAAGCAGGAACTCAAGGTATGGCATTGCTTGTGTGTCAGAATTCTCTTTTTCTGCTGATTAAATAATACCTTAAAAGTTCCTGCTTAATAAGTGCCAGAAACTACTGCTGTGTATAGTATTAGAGCTTTTTTCCTCTGATGGCATGAAATGGATGTTACTGAAGTCAATAAGTAGTTAGTCACCAACACAGCTATTTTAATGAGCTTTCCCTCATGAGGAAGTATAACATAAAAAAATGTAATTTTTTTGTCTCTCCCTGTAATGCTTTACACAGCATGTGTTTTGCTGATACAGTCTAATTTTTATTGCAGCAATTTTTTTTTTTTTTTTTCATTCTGGATGCCCTTTCCAGTTAGCCCTGTGTGTTCCTGACTTGTTTTCTGCGCCTTAAGTAGATATGGTCTCTCCCTTTACCTGGCTTTCCTGGAGTTTTTGAAACTTCGCATGTGAAAAATGATAAAGGATATTGTGACTTCCCTGTGGGTTGTTTTTTGTTCCCTCTAAGAATTTATTGATTATGTTGAGCTTAAAGCAGCATGACTGGCTGAGATGGCCTTAATTTTCACCAGTTTTGGGGGCTCTGGTGGGGGGAGAACCAAAAAATTTTGATATCAGGAAATTTTGTTGTTCTTCAAATCTCTTCTTGCATGTAGATTTCAAAAATCTGTCTGGAAAAACAATTGTTTAGTAAGTGCACTTATTAGATCAGGGCAAAAGTCTACCTATACTGTTTAAGAGCAGGACTATCTGAAATCAGTCCTTAATTTTTTTTTAAGCTGAATTACTAGAAATCTTACAAATCCATTTTAGGTGTATTCAAGCAACATTTTCTCAACAGTTTTTAAAACAATTTTAAATCAGACTTTATATCTCAACAGACCTCTGTGTGGGAGCATCATCTTTCTTACTTTGTGTTAGTGGTTCTTTTGAGGTAAAATGGTTTCCTATTTGAAAGGCTTGGTAACATGATTCCCTCCCCAAGTGGATGTAGGGCATTCATGCACATTTTGTTCAGAGATTGAAGTAGTTGAAGCTGGGAAGTTCTGATTTTCCTGCCAGGTGTATAGTCCAGGAGCTCCAGGCTTTCATCTTTGTCCAGCTAGTGAGATTCTTGCAGTGACACACCTGCTGTAGAGTCCTTGAAATCCTATTCACCTCAGCCTGTGGCCCACTGCAAGTTCAAACTTTTTTGAGTTTTTCATGCTGAAAATCTGCTGATGCATTCTTTGAGAAATCTCTTGTAAAATCCACTCTTTTTCATCAAACAGATGAAATGATGGAAGAATTCTCAGCTAAATGTGAGCATCTGCTTTTAGGCTTTTATAAACTTTGTCTTCCTGCCTCTTGTGGTTGTCTTTGCTGAAGGCTTGAATTATTGTATGATAAGTGGGTCTATAGTGCTGGTGCCTAGCAGATTTTCGTTTTGGGAAGCAGGACCATATTGCTCCAGAATTTCAGAATAATTTTAAATGAGTCTATGTGGATGGTGGTGCCTCTTGGCTATGTAAGGAGAGCAGGAAAGAAATGGGAAATTCCCCAAGTTAATAATATTTCCATTCCTATTGGTAGAAGCATCAGTACTCTGCTGACATCCTTCCTTTACAGTCACGTAGCTGGGTTTGAAGAGATTAATCTTATTTCCTTTAGAGCTACTGGTTGCCATGTGCAAGATTAACATTCATGTTAGGAAGCTAGACCTTTAAGTTAAATGGATGTACTTCCTGAGCAAAGCTGTTTCATTCCTCATTTGAGGGCACATTGATCTTACCAAACGTTATTATTGAGGATGAAAGGAGCAATAAGAGTTAGTGGTTGAGGCAAGTGAAGTAAATGTCTTGCTTAAAACCCATTTTCAAATAGATTTCCACTAGTTTTGGCTCCACCTTAGTGTCCTGTTACCTTTTGCTCCTGCTGCAGGTGTGGTATGCTGCCTCCTATGCTGAGTTTGTGAACCAGAAGATCCATGACATAACTGAGGAGGAGAGGAAGGGTAATTTGGGATCTTCTGCTTTGTGTGGTGGTGGTAGCAAGTTAGACTCCTTATTTCAAGTATATACTTCCTGTATAGTGCTCCCACATTTCTGCTAGGTTGGGAAAAGTTAAGCTAGATCTAGACTGTGTTATTGGGGCTTATTGCAAATAACTCTTCTCATGAGAATACTACCTTAATTTAAGCATTTGCTTCAATTTCTGGGAAGCATTAGGTTGCTTCCTCCCAGGAAGAGGCTTGTTTCTGTACTCAATGTCTACTGTGCCTCATAAACTGAGGCATGACTGCTTTAGATTTAGAAATTTCCTTTGATCTCCCTTAACTTACACCAGAGGCACAATCCTGTAGGTGCTCTTCCATACAAGGGTGAATTTCAGAATCCCCCTGGATTTCTAACAGATAGTCCATGGGAATTGTCCCCAGTGATCTTTCTGTTTCTCTGTGATGAGCTATGGGCATGGCACAGTACAGAGGACATAAAAGACCAGTGGGGCAGGGCTGGGTATTCTGCAGCCTGTCTAACCTTCAGGGGAGAAATATGGCCCACAGAGGATAGAGAGACTGAGGGCAAAAAAATTAGGTGTTTAATTGCTGATGAGTGAAATGATGTTATTGACATTTCTGATAGTGCTCAGGGAGCAGGAAAAGAACTGGCCATGTTACGAGTGCAATCGGCGTTTCATGAGCTCGGAGCAGCTCCAGCAGCACCTCAACTCCCATGACGAGAAGCTGGACTTCTTCAGCAGGTACTGACAGCCTTAGCTTTGCTTGTGGATCACTGTGGTGCTTCCCCAAACATGCAGAAAGGAGGGGATTTGTCCTGCAAATCTTAGTAACCATCTCAGGAGAGATCAACTCAGCACCAGAAGGAAAAATCATGGCAGTAGGAGGCTGACTGATATAAGAGACTCTGTGAAAGAAGTAGCTTGAGAGAAATAAATACTCTGTTGAAACCAGTGAAGTTTTTGTTTCCTTTTTTTTTGATAAAGACTTTAAATACTTGTAATGTTTCAGTATCACAGTATTGAAATACTACGTTTCTCAGAGATATGGAAGTACACAGCTTGGAAAACACGGCTTTTAGTGCCTCATTGGCCTGGCAAGATAGTTTATTCTGACCTATTAAAAACTCAATCTACAAACACCTGTCACAGAGCAGAAGATATTGGTGCCTTATTTCTCCTGAAATGTAGCAAGTGACTCTGTTTTGTTTTGCTTTTTTGGCACAAAATAGTTCCCTTTTGTTTAGTCCTTGACATCGACTGAGTGCTTTTTGGGGAGGGATGCTATGCTTCAGATTTTAAATGATTTCCTTGTGCACTTGTTCCATCATGCTGAAAATGCTTCCAGCACACCATAAACTGGGGTGTTAGAAGTGGAGGCTTGCCATGGCAGAGAGCTGGATGGAAGCAAGTAGTCCTCTTGGTCTCTTGATTGCTGACAGAAATTTTAATGCGTTCTGAACCTTGATTTCTCATAAAGCACAAAATTAACAGATACCAGCCAGAAACCCATTGTTTTTGCTGCCAGAATTTCTTCAGTTTTTATTATATACTGCATCATTGTTGCTGAGTTGAACGGATGAGTAGGGATGCTGAGGAAAAAAAAGCATAAAATGAAATCAGTGGAGAATCCAAATACATTTTTTTTTTTTTTCTAACCTGGAGCGCTCTTGTATTCTGCAGAGCCAGAGGCCGAGGTCGTGGGCGAGGAAAGAGGAGATTTGGACCAGGCAGACGCCCTGGGCGCCCTCCCAAATTCATGCGCATGGAAGTAACCAGTGAAAATGGTGAAAAGTGTGAAGAAGGGACACAGGTATATTTTTGGAGATGGAGGGGAAAAAAATAGCGCATGGAATCTAAACTCTTGACTTAAAGAATTTGGGCCATCAGTGCAAACTGAGGGTATGCTTTGGACTTACATATGAGTAATTCTTGGTTTCTAGCGGGAATTCTCTGCCAGGAGAGCACACTATTTCCCTTCTATAAAACCTGTACAATCACTTGGATTTCTGCAGCAAGTTTCACTCTAAAGCACTAAGAAGTGAGATGGGTTACTGTGGCAGTTTAGCAGCCTCACAGAAGTAATTTAGACAGTAAAACAAATAGGAATTCAAGCTCCTATTTGTCCTTTCTGGAGTATGAGATCAGCCTGCTCTTACAACTGTTGCTGGTGGAATTAAATCAGTTTGAGATATGATTCTCTATGATATTTTAATATTACAGAACAGCCACGTGTAGGCAGGCTTATTGCAAAACATTATTTTGCTTGTAGGTGTTGGTTATATTCTGCAGGGATGCAATATGCATTTAAGTAAAAAGCTAAATTCTCTGACCATGCTTAGGTTACCACTAAATCCTTTTATGAGCAGTGACAGGAGGGATCAGTGCTCTGGTTTCTGACTTAGATGAAAGCTGATATCTGCAGTGGTAATTTTCCTCTGGCATCTCACTGGGTCATGGCTCTGTGCTGACTCAGAGGGAGGAATGTATACTCTGCCTGTGAATTCCTGCTGCAATGCCCTAAACACTGCACTAGGTGCAGGCAGCAGTGAGCTTGCCCTCTCTACAGGCTGCCGTGACACATGCCAGCCTCATTTAGACAAATAAACCTAATGCTGGTCCCAAACCCTTTGCTCTGAGGAGATGGTGCTTGCTGGGTACAGTCCAGTGTGTGAGTGGCCTCAAGACTGGAGGTA
This sequence comes from Cettia cetti, assembly GCA_013401135.1. Lineage (NCBI taxonomy): Eukaryota > Metazoa > Chordata > Aves > Passeriformes > Sylviidae > Cettia > Cettia cetti. Next base: position 128,474 of record VZUI01058462.1, read on the forward strand.
GCTTGTGTCCTGCCAGCTTGGAGCATGGCCCAGGGCTGGCTCACATATGTCTGTGCAGTGGGACAGGGTGATGTTCCAAGCCGTTGGAGGTCTGCTCACCTCACTAAAGTTGGGCACAAGTTCTGTCTGGGAACTGGAGAGTCAGGATGCTGAGAGCACAGCTGAGTGTCAGCAAGGTAGAAACTTGCCACCCAGACCTGGGCTGGACACTGAGGTGATGTATTGTTTAGTAAGCGTCTCTTTCTGGTAAACACCCATGGTCTGCAAGGGCCTCATTCCTTGGTTTTTTTCTCACCCACCCACTTTTGTGTTTTGACAGCACCAGCCTTCAGCTGACATAATTTCAGATTAATTCTGGTGCTCTGTTTCCTAACTTGTGCTTTAAAGTTTCTGCAGTTGCATTACATGGTGTCAAATAAGGATATAAGTGTATTTTTTCATGTAACAAAAGATGATTCCATTCCAGAAGAGTTACTGGAACTTACAGGGAGAGAATGTAGATTTTTGGCATGTGCTTCCTTGCTCACATCACTTCCCTTTTATGCTAATTCAAAAGGGGAGGAAAAACAGCTTTGTGTGTTATATGGAAATGTGTGCAGAGCTGGAAACTGGATAAAAAAAACCATATAGTGCCCAGTGTGATCACCTTGTTTGTCACTCTCCAGTTCAGCACTCCAGATAGTTTTTTAGAAAGGAGAAGACAGTGTGAAATGACATGCAGTGTTTCAAAGCGACAACAGTTTCCACAAGACGGAAATTCTCTCCTTTTCTGGGTCTGCACTAGTCTCTTTGGTTAAAGCAGAAATAGTCCTGAATGCAGAAGAGCCTTCTTGGCTGTTAACAGTGCATAATGGTGATTGTCTGTGGCTGGTCAAACAAAGGGATGGCCCAGGGTAAGTTACCCACCTGCAGCACTGCCTCCTTGGTGCTCTGGGTGATGCTGCTGTAGGTGAAGGTGATATGCTGAAAGCAGCAGTGGACACAGTAGGACAACTGTAGGAGTTAGTGTAGACAGTGCACTACACTGTTTTGTTTATAGCTTGTGATTGAATATGTACAAATCTTGTGTGCTGAGTATTATCAAAGTGTTTTTCAGTGGGTGGGGGGAATAATCACTGGTTGTATGATTTGCGATTTCAGGACTTGCTGCATTTTTCCAGCAAGGGGCAGTTTGATGAGGCCAGACAAGCCCCATTGAACGGGCTGGAGCAGCAGGAACAGACTCCGGTGCCACCAGAGCCTCAGGCAGCACTGCAGCAGCAGGAAAACCATGTGCTCCACGTACAGCCGCAGCATGAGGGTAGCACGGTGCCCATGCAGAGCACAATGACAGCAGATGACATGAGGCGAGCAAAGCGCATCAGGGTAAGCACAGAGGATGGGGGATCACATCCACTGTAACCCAGGGAATGCTAGGCCTGCCTGCCAGGGCCAGCGGATCCTCCTTTAACAGTTGTATCTGTTTCCAAATCCCAAATAAAAGATCCCATTCCTAGCACTTTTCTTTGCACTGAGAGGAAGACAAATCTCACATAAAGGACCAGTATCTCATAGGTGCTAGTGAGAACTGGTCAGGAGCTGAAGCTGATTGAATTCCATCACAGTAATTCTTGCTTGGAAACAATCCATCCAAGCTGGCAAGCAGGGATGCTTCAAACAGAACTGTGGTGCTGTGGCACAGACGAACAACTTGCTCACAGTACTATCTGTGTCTCTCAGAACTCTCTTGCAAATAATTGTCAAAGAGGAACCAGAACCTCAATTTGGATCCACTTAGATGATGATGATACTTAGTGACAAGGCCCTTTTTTGAGGTAGAAAACCCTGCCTTTGAGAGCAAAACCTGTGTTAAGAACAAACACTTTGAGCCTGAGCTCTGTGTCAACTGAGCTGCTTTTTCTCTACTATGTGTGGGAGGGAAATGATTCAAGCAAATAATCCTTGAAGCTTTGTAACTGGGAGATCAGTTTATTTAGCTTAAAATCTTTTTCTTCTGTGTGTTAACTTTGGATTAAGGAAAGAAACAGCTGCAGTGGGGGTAAGGGTTCATTTTTTGGGGATGAGGAAGGATTAGAAAAGAGCTGAATAGCTATTCTGTATAGGAAGATGTTCAGCCAACTTTTGCTTGCAGTTTACAGCAATATATATGCAAGACCAATGATGATGTTACCTCGAAAATCCTGTGGAATGTCTTGAAGGAAGAGTTTGGCTTGGGCACATTAAGACTGCACATTTTTTAACCATACAAAATGGTTGCAGGCTCTGAATGACAAGTTTTTACCAGTGATTTCATATGTTAAAAGCTTGGGGGATTTTTTACTGAATGTATTGAAGGGTATATAACAGAGTACAGAGAGAGATGCTGAAGTTTTGACAGAGCGTGAGGATGCCCAATGTGCTACAGTGTCCTCAGTAATAAAAGAAAGTGTTGGCCATTTCCCTGAACTTTTGAACCTGAGATGTGAACTTAGGATCCTCTGAAATAATGAATGTAGGAAAAAAAGGACAGAAATTCTGAAGTTACTTCTTTGTCTTGACTTAGCTTTTGTACTCTGTAAATTCATCATAAATGGATGACAGCTCAGAGGAGTGCAGTGGTGGTTCAGTGACATATTTGTATCTCAGGTCTTCCAAACTTTCCCTGTATCTGGCAGTTCGTGTTCAGCAGAGTCCTGGAGATGTTTCAAGCCAGAAGCACTGGCAGAATGGCAGATGAATGGTTGCACAGACCTTTCCATATTGCATCAGACTTGTGAGCAATGAGCACTTGAGATAAGACTAAACCAGCAAGCATAATTTTTTAAACACTGAAAAATCACCCTCTGAACACTCACTAAATTCAGCTATTGACAGCACCTGCCCACAATAACATGCACTTCGTATGAAAAGCAAGCAAGCATTTGGTTTTTAGATATGTGGTACATTATTCACTTTCAAAGAACAGATAGAAAGCCCTGTCTCCTGCTTATGATTCTTAAACCTGTGTAGCTCTAATTCCTCCTTATTAATTTAATAGGATTTAGTTTTCATAACCAGTTGTTCTTTGTAAATTGCTTCAGCTTTTCTAAGGCTTAAGACAGTGGTGGCTCTGAGACTGTTTTCATGCTAGCTGGAAGCACTGATCTGTCCTGCCCTAGGGTTCAAGTCCTAATAGGATCAGTTCATTTTTCAGCCTCTGCTTTAGAGCCTGTGGGGTTTCCTTGGAGGTAGACAGTTGTGTCCCTAGTATTGGAAAGAGATACACCCACCCTTCAAGAACTCTTGTGGAAAATTAGAGAAACATTGTGGTCCACACCCAAATGAGTTTTTGTTTTTAGTTCAGTTCTGGGCAGTATGTAGGGTTCTGTGTGCTAATGTCAGAAACAGGAGGGATAGGAATATGATTTGGAAAGCATGGTCACTTCCTTCATAGTGAAAGAAGTGCAATTGTTGTGTACCAAGGAGCACAGCCAGTAAAATGACCCTTCTCCTTAACTTTTTTACTCTACTTATCCCTAACCTGTTGTCATCATGTGCTAATTTTTCCCTTCTGCTGTGAAAGCATTCTGTTCTCCTAGATTCTGCAGTGCACATTGCATCCTTGTCAATCAGCCCTAGGAAAACAGGAAAGGTCACAAAACACCTTCAAGATTGTTTTTTATCTTTGCCCTTTAACTCCCCTTGAGCAGTTATTAACTGCAGAGTAAACCTTGAAGGTCTGTTTAGTGTCTCCTGAGGCAGAAACCTCAAAGCAATAAACTCTAGTTAGAAGAGCCCTTGTAGTGACCTGCAGAAGTCAAGGCTTCTGTTTTCTCAAGTCCATTGCATAACGTAAGTATTTTTCTCTCTCTCAATGCTGCCTGCTCAGCTGGAGCTGCAGGTAGGTTTGCGTTTTTGTTTCATTGGGTTTTTGCTGCATCTAATCCAATGGTACGTATCAACACTGCCTTCCATGTTGTTTTGTCCAACTCCTGTTTAGTGTTTCCTGATTTACCCTGCACCATAGATTTTCACATTCATTCTTCTTTAGGTAACCAATGTCCACAATTAAGTGTTACCTGAATAACAATTTGCATTCTTCTAGTTCTTTGCATACCAGTTCTTTGTAGATTTAAGGTGGATTTTGTAGGAGTAAATAGCTTGGATGAAGAGCCATGATACCAGTTTTAAAGTTTCGGAGGATTTGTTTGTACAATTGTTTGGGCTGGATCAATACTACAAGTTAATAAGAAAACGCTTAGGTTTTTTGTTCTGTTTTTATAGTTGATAGATTACCTAGGCAAAAAGCAGTAAAGCATTCACTTTCTGTAGGCCTTGCCATAACAGGGCTATGCTGAGTCTGGGCTGCTGTAGTAGCAGTCAGCTCCCTGCTAAGGTACCAGTGATCAAAACTCAAATTAATAGTGCAGTTAGGACTTTAAATACTTTTTTTCATCTCTGTTTTATTAGCATCTCCCTGTGGTTAAGGAGGAAATTATATCCTTTGGACTCCAAGCAGCACATCAGTTTTTGCACAGCACATGGCTGTCTTTCCAATTCCCAGTGTGACTTACAGCAGATCCCTGTGTTTCCCATTGTCTCCACTTGTAAAATGGAGAATGGTGATGACAGCTCCTGGGAAGCCCTATTAGGAGTTCCTGTATTAAAGTGTTAATTTTTTTTTGTAGCAAAACATCTGCTCTCCTCTTCTTTCCTGGAATGAAAGTCTAGGTTTCCCTCTGCAGTTCAGATGGTGAAAAGGATATTTCAGGTTCACAAATTTAATTCTTAACACAGCATGTCACAGTATTCCTGAGCTGTTTCCTCATTCCAGCAGAAGAGCGCCTAACTTTACTTTAATCAGTGTCAGCTGTTGGCGTGCACTCAAGGGACACAGCAAATGTCAGTTCGGTCAGCTGCCACATTCCCACAAGCAAAAGAGACAGGAAATCAGTTCGCAGAAATCTTGAATGTGTTTCATGGAGAGGTGGATCATATGGAACAAAAGAGAGCAAAAGTGTCAGCAATGTTCTAGTGGAATCTGTGTGGTTTGTGTTGGGAGGGACCTTAAAACTCATCCAGTTCCGTCCCCCTGCTATGGGCAGGGACACCTTCCACTATCCCAGGTTGCTCCAAGCCCCATGCAATCTGCCTTGAATGTTTCCAGAGATGGGACAGCCTCAGCTTCTCTGGGCAGCCTCTGACAGGACCTCGCCACCCTCACAGCTAAGAATTTCTTCCTAATATGCAACTAAAAGTTATGCTCTTCCACATTATTTCTCTATCATGATGTAGATTCTGTGTGTAATGTGAAAAGAGAAGACATACATAAATAATGGTTTACAGAAATTTGAGAGAAGAGGGGATAGTGCTTAGACTTCTCATGGAGGAATAGAGCATTGAAGTGTACTTTAAGTTCAGTATAGGTGACAATGTGCTGTGGGATTTCATAGGACTCAGTTCCAGCTTTGCAACAATCCAACACGAAAGTTCTCATCCAGTATTGAAATGCAGGTGCAGGACCACCTTCCCTCTTTCTACAGGCAGTGCATCCAGCAGCATCTGTTCCTCCAGCAGAGAGTGCTGGGTCAGGATTGGGATGACTCTATTAATATTTATCTGAAGGGTAAGGAGAGAAAACAGAGAGAATAATCATGAAATGTTACAGAAAAGTCAGAGTGAAGGCAAACACACCAAAACGAGATAGGGGCTGAGAAGTGATATACACAGTAGGAGTTGAGAATTGCTCACAGCTTCTTACCTGCTGCTCCTAAGATGTCATTCTGCCATCATGTTTTGAAACTCTGTTCTTCTTTTTGGCAATAGTAAAACAGGTCAGACCAGCATTTCTTGAATTTGTTCCACTAGAAGTTCTCCAGGCAATGCTAAACCACTGCTGCACAACTCTGTGGTGACCTTTGATGCAGAAAGTGATCTTGTAAAGGGCTGTAGAATTTCATAAGCCCTGCTCCTGAGGGAACCATAGGGTGCTGGCTCACCATTCCTTTGTGTGGTGGCTGAACTTATGATGTGATGCCAAATAATCAGCTGGAATTGCAGCTTTTCTCAGGCCTGTGTCTGTGCTTCAGAGCATTTTACAGAAAAATGGCATGCTTAAAGTCAACTAAATCAGAAGAAATCAGGGATGGAGAGAACTCCTGCACTGTGTTCTGCTAACTCAGGGTGTAGCTGCAGGTGTGTCTCCTGACTTCTGCTTGTCACAGCCTCCCCTGCTATAAATTGGAGGCAGCATATGGTGGAAAATAATTTCTTGCAGTTAAGGTTCATTGATCATCCGGTATATTTAATCCCAGATATATATGGATGTGGAATCTATACATGGTAATGAAAACTAATGGTCTCTTGGATGCTTCTTTCAGAATGCAGCTCTGCAGCACCTGTTCATCCGGAAATCCTTCCGCCCGTTCAAATGCCTGCAGTGTGGGAAGGCCTTCCGGGAGAAGGACAAGTTGGACCAGCACCTGCGGTTCCATGGGCGGGAAGGGAACTGCCCTTTGACCTGTGACATCTGCAACAAGGGCTTCATCAACAGCGGTGCCCTTGAGAGCCACATGAAGTTCCACATGGACCAGAAGACATACTCCTGCATTTTCTGCCCTGAGTCCTTTGACCGCTTGGATTTGCTTAAGGATCACGTGGCCATCCATGTCAATGATGGCTATTTCACCTGCCCCACCTGCAAGAAACGCTTCCCAGATTTTATCCAGGTGAGATGCTGTACTGATTTGAAGCACTGCTTTGGGGGTCTCTCTCAAGGCTGTGGGTTTCTCAGTGCTCTCCCTGTATAACTGCACAGCAGTTCATTCTCACAATGTGCAGGGGTCCACCTCAGCCAGAAATTGAAAAAAGAAGAGTGACCAAGCACTGCTAGACATTTGTCTTATGACACTGAGGTGCTCTGTCCACTAAATCATCAGATGTGATGCATCAATCTCGCATTAGAAGGCACTGTACTGCAGAAGGGTAGGTGCCTTATTCACAAAAAATGCCAGAAGCAGAGGTGCTGTCTACTACATCTCCATGGCACAAAAAGGAATTGTCTTTTGCTGTATTCAGCTTGTACTTGAACACACCTTGCCTTTGTCATTAAAACTCTGAACAAAAAACTGAGTGGTTTTACATCTTTAATCCCTTGCCTGTTTTCTGTCAGGATCAATCATTTGAACAGCTTGAAGAAAGGCCAGAACAGATCAGGATAGTCTGCTTCCTGACTTCCCTTCTGGGCTTCAGCTGGGCACTTTATTCTCCTTCCCTGCACACTGCACTGGAGCAGTGAGTAATGCAGCTACTCTGCACTATGCTGAGCACTTGGACAAGGTCATTAGTAGAATTTTAAAGATGCTATTTCCATGTGCAGTAAGAAAACCTGAGATGGACCATGCACATATTCATTATCCTTCCTGGGGACAAAGCAATTCATGTGTCTTACTCAGCTGCCTGACTGAAATTGAAATGTAGAAATCCAGTTTAGATCAGTAATAGGAACAGATAGACTATCGACTAGACTAAAGAGCTAGGGATGGGGGGAAGTGATTTACTAATATAATTCCATCCTGGCAGAAGTCCTTTATCTTCTGTAAATTTTCAACAAGGAAGAATATTGATGATTCAGAAATGCTGTACTGCAACTTAATTCCCTGTAAACTTTCCCATGCAAATGATTGGAAGTCCTATGGCATTTTTCCAACTATTCAGTTGCATTTTTGACATTTAACAATGATTTTTTTTTCTTTTCTTGCTATGTGAATACTTAAGACTAGTCACTGCTGCCTACTGAAATACTTCTATGTGGAACAGGAAGAGATGCCAAGTTGTTCCATATATGATTAGTATTAGAAGATGGTAAGGATTTAGTTAGAGATCCATTTCTTGAGTAGAGCTTGCATTTCAAATGTCAAACATCATTAGTTCCTTTATTGGGGGGAGGGAAAAAAAAACCCTCTAGATGTTTGAAGCGGTAAAGGATAGTCCCAGAGTATGGAGAAGTAATTGCCATTCAGGAATGGGGTGCAAATGCTTTTCTGATTAAGTTTTTTTTTTTTTTCTTTGCCAATTGTAATTTGCAAGCTCATTGTGTCTGATTGAAAGGAATTAGTCCCCATGTTTTGTTTTCTTATAAATGAAAGGAAGATAATGAACCTCAGATGATTGTGTTAACTCGAGGGCGATTCTGTGCAAATGCTACATCGTGGACTCACTGCCCATTAAGTGAAACTGTGCAACAGCTGATGCCTTCAAGAATCAGTCCTGAGGAAATCAAATCACCCATCCAGATGAGTAATAAAGATGTTATGGTTTTATAGAAATTGTTGCTGAGATACCAACTGTTCTGATCAAATACTTTTTAAACCAAAGCAGATTAGATACCTTCAAAACATTTTCCTTTTCTTTCATATTGCAAAGAGTTTCCTAGACTGTGTTACCACTCTCTTCTCTCTTGAATAAACTTCATTTTTCTGTGATCTGCCATTTTAGGTCAAGAAGCACGTGCGTAGTTTCCATTCTGAGAAGATTTACCAGTGTACAGAATGTGACAAGGCTTTCTGCCGCCCCGACAAGCTTCGACTCCACATGCTGCGGCATTCGGATCGCAAAGACTTCCTGTGCTCTACTTGTGGCAAGCAATTCAAGGTGAGGTGGCTCTTGACTGGATCATTACTAGTGCAAAAGCCACTATTCCTTACCCTCCTTCAAGGAGATAAGCTCATGTTCTCAAAGGTGAAAGAAAATAATGTGTAAACACACTAGACTTGCCTGTGAGTTGCATGCATTGCTTGGTGTCCTGTGTGAGCTGTGACATCCATTTCTGAAGGACAAGGGGCAAGGTCACTTCAGCATCTTATTTCAAATGTGATCTTATTCCTAATAATTTAATAACAAAGGAACTTTCTATCTGCTCATTAAGAATTGGGACATCATACACCTCCATTGCCAGGTGTTTGGGTTACATTGCTTTCAGTTCAGCTAAGAAACTTCTTGCTGATGCCAATGGATTAATAACGTTCCTGGCCAAGATGTCTGTGTCCATGGCATCCATCTTGTCAGCACATCATTCAGATGCCTTTCCAAATCCCACCAGGCCAGATAGAGCAGACTGTGAGCCAGGTAAACTGTGGTGGCAGCAGCCTGCTCCCTGTCACTGAGTTTGTGATGGGACACTGAGGGGGATAGGATACTTCTAGGTGAAGGAACACATTTTTCTGAGAGGAAAACTTCTCTGTCTGGAGAGAGATGCCTAAACAATGCAAACTGTGGCTCTTACGCATAGTAGGCATTATGGCAGTTTCTGTGATATTGCTGACGTTTTTCTCCCTAATTTCTCCTCCCCAGAGGAAGGACAAGCTGCGAGAGCACATGCAAAGAATGCACAACCCAGAGAGGGAGGCCAAGAAGGCTGATCGGATCAGCCGCTCCAAAACCTTCAAGCCTCGGATCGCATCCACTGACTATGAGAGCTTCATGTTCAAGTGCCGTCTCTGCATGATGGGCTTCCGCCGCAGGGGCATGTTGGTGAGTGCCTGGGTGCCGCTACAGCCTCTGTACTCTATTTTGATGAATAGGTAAGGAATAAGGATGGAATTCCAGCATTGGAACATAAGGATCATAAAAGCATTTGGTCTGGAAGGAACCTTAGAGCTCATCTCATTCCACCTGCCTGCCATGGGCACTTTACATTAGACTAGGTTGATCCAAGCCCCGTCCAATCTGGTCTTACCCAGCCAGGATGCTGTGAAACAAATTTTGGCAAATGTTGTAGCTGACTTGAGGTGATACATCTTTTTTTAAACCTGGGTGTTTTACCTCTTCGGCAAATTAGCACATTTTTATTGCCTGTGCTGTCCATCTGGTTGTCAGTACCATGTTTCAACACTAAGTAATGCTGACTGATGTGTACTGTATTTAACAGGATAGGAGATGAAAATACTGCCTTGGTTTTTCTGACTGTCTTTCCTGTTCTTTGTTTCTCCACCTTCTTGAGGGCCTCTTCTGGCCATGTCTTGTCACTGCCTCTGAGTAAAGACTGTTCTGCAGCAAAAGATTGTTTGCAAAGATTTCATGGGGGTTCTGATCTGGGCAGAGGCTCTTTATACTACCTCACTCTCAGATATCATCTACAAGACAGTTCTGGCAAACTATTTCACCCCTTCCTCCCTAGTTTTGGTTAGAGAAACTGTGAATGAGACCTAGTGAGACCACATTTACCTTCAGCAGTTAAGTATGAGTGCACAATAACCCTTGCAGCAGGAAATGCTTCCAGGGCTGCTTGCTTGCATCGTTCAGGTTTGGTTTGGCTGTTACCCGTGTCTGGAAGAAGCACCAATCATTTGCCTTCCAGCTGTAGTATGTTCTTGTTCTCCGTTTCTCCTAAGGTGAATCACTTATCAAAGAGACATCCAGACATGAAAATAGAAGAGGTGCCAGAGCTCACATTGCCCATCATAAAACCCAACAGAGATTACTTCTGTCAATACTGTGATAAGGTACGTGGGAAGTCAACCCTTGGATGATAGCTCAGTCTCAGTCCTGAATGCAACCAATTTGTCCCTGCATAGAAATCTCTGGTGGTGTTTGTAGCTTTTCTGAGGTGCTTGCTAGCAATATTCCTGCAGTACTGTCCAAAAAAAAAAAGATGAAATAATGCACTTAGGCCACGACAGTGGAATGCTACTTGAAAGCTGCAGTTTTCCCCTTTCTGCTGTGTTTGGTATTGGAAAACTTGAATACTGTTATCCAGCAGACAGACACTGACCTTTAGTCTTGTGTTAACCCAGGACTAAGTATCCTGTCTAACTCCTGGGCAATGAATACTTTTGATTTCTGTATCACTTCTAAAAGTTAGTCTTAAACACCTTTTATTGTAAGCAGCTTACTAGGTCATGTGCCAGTAATTCCCAGTGGTCAGTGGAGCCTGCAGCTGCTTCTGCAGTGCTTTTTGGGTCTTGTTCTTATTCTCCTTTGCTTTTTGTGCCTGGAGGCCTTTATTTACCAGGGAGTGTATTTTGACTGTCTAGCCTCAGTGTGTCTTTCTGTGATGCCTCTTTCCTTTTGTTTGAGGGGAGAAAAAAATAGTTTTAATTGTTAGATAGTATTTGTTTGTTGATGTAACTGAAAAAAACTAAAAGGCAGGTTCATCACTGAACTAAAAAGGTTTGATGCTTTGTGTCAAGTAAAGACATCAACCCTCATAATAAATTAACATTGCTCATTTGATCTTTAAGTATGGCAAAAAGGGTTTTCCTCTTACCTCTTTGTCCTGGCTTTGGTGTTTGGTTGTGGCAAACAATATGTTCTCAAAAGGCTTCTCTGTGCTACACAAGGAGTCAGTTGCTTTTACAGATTGATGAAACACTGAAAGGTGTATGTTCATGCCTTTTGTTGTAATTGCTTGGGGATTTAACTAAATGTATTCTATAAAGCAACATGCAGACCTTCCAGATCAAGATAACTGGTAGCTGTTTCCTGTGCAGACACCAGGATTGCACCATTTTAATTCCAAATCTTTGCCCCGCAGGTGTACAAGAGTGCCAGCAAACGCAAAGCGCACATCCTGAAAAACCATCCTGGTGCTGAGCTACCTCCAAGCATCCGGAAACTGCGTCCTGCGGGCCCAGGAGAGCCAGATCCCATGCTGAGCACACACACCCAGCTGACAGGCACTATTGCCACCCCTCCAGTGTGCTGCCCTCACTGCTCCAAGCAATACAGCAGTAAGGTAAGGGAGGTTCTGGCCTAAGACAGCCTCTCCCTGGGGATGCTCTTTCACCATGGTCTCTGTCACCTGTCTGTCCACAAGCAGAGCTCTGCTCTTCTCAGTCAGAGTGCTGGTTTTGTGCTGTGTGCTGACAGTGCAGGCACAGTCTGCTTGTTTTAGGGCCAAAAATTCCATGAATAGAGGGTTTGTGCTGAAGAGTTGCCGGAGCACGATCATGAATGGAAGTGCTTGGAAACTCCTCTCTGATAGTTACAGGGAGATGAGCAGGGAAACAAAACACAGAAAAGATGACCTTTGGAAAAAGTCATAAAACACTTGTCTATGCTGGAGTAAAAAGCTGTTGAGGACAATACTTCAGTGTCAGCTCTAGTCAGCAGCAGGTTTGAGATCCTTGTATTCAACTTTGTTGACCAGAAGATCTAGTGTGAATCTTGATGCTGCTTTACTGAGGGAAACCTAAAAGTTGTGTTTGGTGAAGCTGTTGGATTTCACATGGCCCTGAGCAGAGTTACTGACCATCCTTCCATTGCTCCTTTGCTTCTCTCTGCAGACGAAGATGGTGCAGCACATCCGCAAGAAGCACCCAGAGTTTGCTCAGCTCCCAAATGCAATCCATGCACCACTGGCAACAGCCGTCATCAGTTCCACGCCGGCTGTTCTCACCACTGACAGCACAACCGGAGAAACTGTTGTGGTAGGGGCTGGAGGCACACAAGGGCAGTGCAGGGAAACACACAGAACAGAAGCTTTCTGGTATTAGTAACCCTGGTTTATTTGGCAGACATCACTTTAAAACCTGTATTAGGACATTGAGATCGCTTCTGGTTTTGAGCCTGTGTGGTCCATTTTTGCACTGCATAGTTGCTTTGTCAGGAGCTGTTCATTTCTTTCTGGAGCTTTAAGAATTTGTCTTTTATCCCCAAATCTATTTCCTTCTTTCATTCAGATATCCTGACCCCACATAAAGAACTTAGGGATGCACATCTCATGGATTCTCACTGGGAATTTCCTCCTTAAGTGAGAGATGCAGTTCCTGGCACCAAGAGGACAAGTTTAACAGTGACTGGGAACTGGATCAAACTGTGTTCAGGGAGTCAGATCTCTTGGTAATACTTTGGACAACACAGTACTGAGCAAGATAAATCTCCAGTGGCTGATCTCTCTACTGTTAACACATCGGCTGCCACAGAAGTGAAAGCTGAGATTAGAAAATGTGTCCTTCGGTGTTGTGGGATACTATGTAGTTTTAAAAATCCCCTTGATCACAATTTAAAACTTCCTATCTACAGACTAACTGGATAAAAGCCTGTTTTACTTGAAAATGGAGAGGTTCAGTCAGGATGCTGTTGGATTCATAAACCTGATTAAGTTACGTACTATGTCTTTACATATTAGAAATACAGTTGTCACTCTGACAGGGGAGGAAGATAGGCAGACTATGTCCATGAACCACTTTTTGACTTGGAAACCAAGTCAGCTCTTTACAAATACATTGATTCATTGTTTAACAGAATACTGGTATGTCACAAGAAGAAAGTCATTATTTTTATTGTGGTATGTTAAGTTAGCTGTTAATGGTCCTGACTAGGATTTAGACAGAAGAGAGCAATTCTAGGTGGTGATCCCTGGTGACTACTTATGACCCCAACCTCTGTACACATTAAGCTCTTGTAAATAAGTGACTAGACCCACAGGAAGTGTACATAAAAGAACTATAGCCCTGAAGAAGTACATCAATATGATGATGATCTGTATGTCTCTCTCTCTCTCTCCCTGCTCAGACAACCGATTTACTGACCCAGGCAATGACGGAGATATCCCAGACCCTCACTACAGACTACCGGACTCCCCAGGGAGATTACCAGCGCATCCAGTACATCCCTGTGTCTCAATCCACAACAGGCTTGCAGCAGCCTCAGCACATACAGCTGCAGGTTGTTCAGGTGGCCCAGGTGAGTAACCTGGTGGGGATCTTGCTGTGCTTTTGACTCCTTCACTGCCAAGCCTGTTTGTTCTTGGGGCTCTAGCACACAGAAGTGTGGTAAGGAGTAATTAAAAAAAGTGCTGCAGCTGCGTTTTACAGATAAATCAACTGGTAAGGCATGGGGTACCCTTCATAAGCACGTGTACTGGGCATAAATAGTCCTGCCAGCCTTCCTGGAGACACATCAACCCAGTCCTGACTTAGTTCTACCCATCTGGGCAGCCTTGCTCAAGTCTGCTCTGGGAATGTTTTCTAGCAGCTGGGAAGGTGGGTCAGTGTGTGACCCATTTTCTGCAGTTCGAGACTGATTTGTACTTCCTTGTCCTCAGTGAGTCAGAGCCAAAATTTAGGGGTACAGAGAGTGGTTGCTTGTTCCCTTCATAGGGTCTATTAGAATATTCATTTTCTTTATGCTCAACAGCCTCCTAACAATGAAAGCAGAGGGTAACTAGAGCAAATGGCCTGAGAAAAATATCTCACGCAGCTGTAAGAAGTCAGCTACCCACTGGAGGAAGCTGAAACTACCACGTGTTTGCATTTTAATCTGAAATTCTTTGTTCTCTCTGGCCTCTCCTTACAAATCAGGTTACGAATTTGGTTAATAAAGGCCTAAACAATGACCCCAGTTGATAGTGATGTGGCTGTTGTAATGATAAAAGAGAATGAACACTGATTCCTGCAGGTAATATTAGCAAGATCTTAATTTTATAAATATCCAAGACTAATAATTCAATTACTGCAATTGATATCATTAGCAAGTGTTGCGTAAAACCTTTAAAAACGTCTGAGAACTTGTCTTGATGCAGAGCTGTGTCAAACTACAGAACTGGATATGCAGATCTCGAGTATATATACATGGTACAGAAACATGTTTACAGAGCAGTAGTTAACACTAATCCTGGCTTTTGAACCCTTTTGTTTAGTCCAGCCCCTGCCACAAACAGCTTGTATGATGTTATGCAGGCCCTTTCTATTGATATCACTGAGACAGAACAATGTCTGTGCCATTACATCTGTTAAATGTACTTTATCTCCCCGGGGTACAAAGAAACTCAACAAGGTTCAACAGGTGTGCTCCATTAAGGCTCCAACTTTATTATTCCAGACCTTGTGTTCCAGACAAGGTTTAAATGGAGGCTTTTGTAAAGAATTTGTGGTATAGACATCTGCTTAATTTTTTTCCCCAGGCTACGTCACCTCACCAGTCCCAGCACTCCACTGTGGATGTTGGGCAGCTCCATGACCCCCAGACATACACCCAACATGCCATCCAGGTGCAGCACATCCAGGTCACAGAGCCATCACCAGCAACTCAGTCATCATCACAGGTATTTCCCTCTTCTCTTCAGAAAATGCTTTCCCTACCAGCCTGCTCAGCTGGCATACTGCATGTGCTGATGCAGGGAATAGTGTTTTCTTTGTCATTTAAAGGACCACACATGAAAAGATTCTCACATTGAGATCATCAAGCAGTGCCCAGATGTCTCAAGGTGTATGTGGGGTTTTTTTTTCCTCCAACAGTATATACAAAGGAGAGATAAATGATTGGAAACAAACACATTTGCAGCTGAATGAAGTTTGTCAGTTGGAAGATGTAAATGGAAACTGGCATTCCTCAAATATTTGAAGTGCAGCTTTTCATGTCTTGGGTAGAATTTAGCCTCTAATCTCAGGTCTCTGCCATAGACTCATGTTGGCAAGTAGCAATATCACTGTTTCAGTTTCCTGGTCTGAGTTACTGACCACAGAGTGAAGCAAGCTGGAGGAGAGAGAGTTGAGTTCTTGTGCTCAATATGCTCTGGAACCCTTCCTGTGTTTTCCCTTAATTAGAAGGTTGTATTTGTGACAGCACAGAGCTGTGCAATCCTTACTAAACCAAGAACACTTGAACCTTTCTTTTCTGTAGGTTGGGGGTCAGCCTTTGAGTCCCTCCTTGCAACCACCTCAGCAAGAACTCAGCCCCTCACAGATGCAGACAACTACATCGACACCAAACCAAGCCCTCCAGCAGCAGCAAGGCTCCTCAGTCCAGCACACATATCTCCCTAGCAACTGGAACTCATTTCGGAGCTACTGTAAGTGTCAGCAGTAGCTCTAACAGAGTGTCTGGCAGGTGTGTCTGACCAACATATGCCCCATGTCTCCAGCTACCAAATGGGACAGTGTTTTCGGAGTTCATTAAGCTTTGTGGTTACTATTCATAGATATCAAGAAGACAGAGCGTGAGACAAATGTAAATGGTTGTACTACCTCTTCCACTATCATCCATACTGATCCAGTACATGGTTTGGACAGGCACACTGGGCTCCTTTGTTCCAAGGGGCTTGCATACAGCAAGAATCCATGTGTTGGATAGCTACTTGTTCAAATTTGGATGCATGCTTGAAAGAATTGTGTGGAAGAGGAGTGTGACATGAAGATGATTTCTCATGTCCATGCAGTTCTGGATGGTAATTCTTTGATGATTTGAGTGAATAGGATGTGTTTTATGTGCATGAGTTGCCAAATCTCCAGCTCTGGCATATATCTGCTGAGGCCTGTAGGGTTCTAAAAGGCCTTTTATCACCTGAATTTCTATTCAATACCTCTGTTTCAGACTTTAAATCTTTCTGACATAAGACATGATCTTTGAAGGTTGTCTTCAAGTTTGAGTAGAGGTCTTGATTATCAAATTTGCAATTTTTTAGCATCAGAGATTCAGATGATGACCATCCCCCAGGGGCAGTACGTGATCACAGAGACTGCTGTGGGTACCCCAGTCACCACTGTCAACACAGGGCAAGTGAAAGCAGTTACTCAGGTAAGGAAAACCATCATGGCCTTTTTTTCATCCGGAATATTATCAGGCATAAAGTTCCTCAGCTTGAAGGTTTAAAGAATGCCAAAATCAAGACTGGGGAACAGAGTGGAGGTACCTAACGAAGTGCAGACTGCACAGTATAGTCTGCATGTAACCATTTACAAGGCTCATGTTGTCTGGCTCTTGTACGTATGAGTTCTTCCAGTTTAAAATCTTCACTTAATCACATTCGCAGAACAAAATTATTTAGTGGTGCTGCTTAGTCTTAAAAATATTTATGATTAAGCAGTATCCACTAAACCAAATTTCAGAACAGCTTCTGGAAACGTTTCCGTAGCTCTCTGATATTTCTAAGATTAGGAAATAAGAAGAGTTCCTGCTATTCCTTGTAAGCAATTCAGCATAAGGAGACAGGTCATTGGCCTGTGTTGATCTTGGTTATTGGAAGTGCAACTTCTGCTAGAACATGTGTAATACAGGAAAAAACCTTTCAGAATAGTTGAATTGAAAATTGCTGTTTTAATCTGTAGTGATGGACTAATTGTGGAATGAGTTTAATCATTTGTAAATTGACCAAAAGCCAAGTAAGTCCAATGTCCTTTGAATCAAAAGAAAAGTGTTATGTTGCTCTCAAATACATTTAAATGAAATAGAGCTTAGTTCAGAAGTTCCTTGTTCACACCAAAATGTCTGCTAGCAAACTATTAGAACAGAGAAGTTACAGAAGATACAGTGGTTATTAATTATTTTCTATATTCCCCATGCAGACTCATTATGTGATATCTGAAGGTCAGCCTGATCTGGATGGTAAACAAAACCCTTCACTCTCCAGTGACGTTCAGATGGGTGTTTCCCAGCCCACAGCCCACACGGATCCCTCGGAATCCCAGACGAGCAACCAGCAGCAAACCACCCAGTACATCATCACGACCACCACCAACGGGAGTGGTGGGAGCGAAGTGCACATCTCAAAACCTAGGACTTTCTCAGCAGAGCATGAGTGAAAGAGCCTCATGGTTGCATTTGCTTGTCCTTGCCACCTCCCTGACAGCCCAGATGTGGGGGTACCCTGGGGCTCTATATGTTTCAATGTATATGCTGACTTACCTTCCACTTAAATCCTGGAGCTCTTCTTAATGCTTTTAGATGGTTTAATTCACAGTGACCATGAAATATCTCAAAATCCTTCTGGGATGCTTTTTATGCAGCTTTTAAGAAAAAAGAAGTGAAACCTCTGCTAGCCCTGGACTTTATTTTTGGCATCTCTGCTGACCCTTATTTTTCCTTTTTGGAAGTGTGTCCTGGAAACGATTTTGTTTCAACTGTATGGGAAAAAGCTTGCCTAACTGAAGGCTTCCTGGCAGACTGTCACATGTATATTTTTAACAGGAGCCATTAAACAGGACAACATCATGTAAATTGCCAGAATGTGGCAGAACTTCCTGTGGCTTCTAGCAGCCAAGGTGAAGGGGGCAGTGTCTCTGCACCGTGTGAGCAGACTGCCTGCAGAAAGGAGCAGCAGCAGCCAAGCGGTGTCCCCATATGGGGATGGATTGAACAATGAAGCTGTGAAGATGTGCCGAAGCAGTCCATTAAATTATTATTTTTCCAACCCTCCAGAACGGGTTACATGCTGTCTGCCCTGCCCTGTTTTACCTAGAAGTTCCAGAAAGCAGGAAAAGCACAGTCTTAAACCCATGTTGTTTGGAACAAACTGATTGAAATCCTAGGAGCACCTAAGGGTAGTACAGAGCCACTGTTACTTCTTTTCCCTCCAGGGTTTGCAGGGAAAATTGCTGTTTTGCCTGTAAACAAAACAAACAAACAAAAAGGGTCAGCTAAACCTGCAGAGCAGCTTCTGCTGTGACCTAAGATAGTTGTGCCAAGAGAAAATGAGGAAACAGAGTACTCCTTTGAAGGGACAGGGTAGTTATCTCTGTGGCCACCTCAAAGTAAACATATTTCTTCTCTTCAAGACTGGATGGAGAGTTGGTTACTTTGATTTTTTTTTTTTTTTTTTTTTTTTTTCCAAATAACCTTGTTAACAATGCACTGTAATTCCTTTGGACAGTTCCAGGAAACAACCAGCCCTGGACTCAGGAAACACACAAGAAACATGCTAGTGGACCACTATTTATGGGACACAGAAAGCCATCCATGAGGATTGCCTGATGTGATGCACCTGGTCTAGGGACCAGGAGAAAGGGAAAGAGAAGGCTTATCTTTTAAGGCCATGTAATATGTTTTTCCTTATACAGCTCTCCTTCACAGGTTGTCTTGGTTGATTATTTAAGGCATTCTGGTGGTTGCAAGAACATGAGTAGAACTCCATTGACTCCTGATGGGATATACCGTGTATGTCTGAAATTCCATTAATTGCTGGAAAACTCATCCCAGAACATCTGTGCATAACAAGATACATTTATTTATAAAACAAACACAAAGAAGGGTGCTGTGTCTTAGAGGCCCTTGAGACAGAAGAACTTGAGAGGTTTCTATGATTTGTTTTTTCTTGTACTGCACTGAGTGTGAATATGGGACTCTTCCATAGGTATTCCCATGGATTCAGGTGTGGATTACCCATGTCAGTAAGCACTACACATTGTGGTATCAGGTTTTATGGAGTTAAAGCTCTTTGGCATGAGAGAACTCCACACTTAGGCTGCACAAGAGCAAATCTGGTTCCTTGTGGGCAAAGCCTTGTAGCAGATATTGCTTTGGTAATTAATGTATCTGTTAATGTGGAATGGAAACAGTATTGAGATAAGTCAGTTGGCAAATACTGGCCAGCTCAGAACTGTTCTGAGGTAACTTTGAAGTGACTTGCCAGAATGTGGATTACTTTGTTCCTGGGATTTCTCTTCTCTTCCTGTAACACCATACTGAGGCACTAAAGAGCTGGGTAGAATTAACATGGACCAGAGTTCCCATTTGGTCAAGTGCAGGGATGAGTGTCCTGAAATTCTGTGGATTTGGCAGCCCAGCCACTGTGGCACTGTGGGCAAGCAACCACAATGCCCAGTAAGTAACTTGAATTCATGTTGCTAAAGTCTTTGGAATTACAATGTTGGGCCTTGCACCCTGATCTTGCACCTCTTGGACTGCTCAGGCCCCATTATTTTTGTGGGAAGAGAGCAGGGAGAATTTTGTCTTGGCTTTCTTCAGGCTTCTGCTGATTTAATAACAAGCCAGAAATGCTACAAGTAGTAGGAAAATAGTAGACTTGGAAATGGGAGACTGGGAATACCGGGATACTGCCCTGCAGGAGTAATTTTATGAGTCTTAAAAGTTTGACAATAGATGAACATCAAATATGTTCCCATTAATGATATTGCATACATGGGGTGTAAAAACTATTTTGCTCTATTCACCTTTGTTGGAATGGTTCATGGATGACGACAGTTGTACCAGTTATTTAAAACAGAAAACCATTTTAAAACAGCCTTTTGGAAATCAAATCTTCCTCATCAAAGTTTCTCCACAGCAGCAGTGTGCTTGGGCTATTGGCCTGACTCCAGATGACGTTAATTCCTAGTGTCCCAAGTTGAATGAATTGCCTGTGAAACAAGCATGCCTGGAAATGGAAGTACTAGAGATTTTCCTTCCAAAATAAGGAACTACAGTGATTGTATAGATGGCAAAGGTTGCGCAGATTTTTTTTCTCCATTTCTGCAGCGCAGAAGGTATAGGATGTATTACTATTGTTTTTAAACCACAGCAACCCGAAGTCGTGTGCCACAGAAGTGTAAATCCAGAGTCCTCTCTGTTGCCTCCAAGGTTGCCTGCAAGGTCTGTGTTTTTGTTTGGAGATGCTGTCCCTTGGAGGCATTTTGGGTCAGATTCTGTATTTTACTGGAGGAAAAAGAAAACAACCCTAGTCCAAGCACCCTGATCTTGCACCTCTTGGACTGCTCAGGCCCCATCTGTTATTTAACTGTGTATGTTTATTGTACATTTGGTGACTGTTGTTGTGTTCAGAGTCTTGTGCAACCTGGCAGGTGTTAAAAAAAAAAAAAAAAAAAAAAAAAACACCCAAAGCAACCTGAAACTGGCAGGTGTTAAAAAAAAAAAAAAAAAAAAAAAAAAACACCCAAAGCAACCTGAAATAAATCTGTTTCTCTTGGGGGTTTTTTTGGGGTTTTTTTTGGGTTTTTTTAATCACTCACAATGACCAATATGTTCATTGGGGTAAGGTATTCAGTGGAGGGTGAGTGAAGCAGGGTGTGGATACATTGGATGATAACAGTATAGAAGTTACAGGGAAAATTACATTTTGCTACTCTTGGTGGAACGCAGAATTTCTGACCTCCCACAACACAATCCAAGGGAATGTAAGTGGAGAGTGGAGTAGAGTGGAGCTGCCTCTGTTGAAACTCTTGCAAAGTAAGGAATTTTTAAAACTATTTTTGAATTTAAAAGGTACTACTTTCTAGCTGATCAGCTGCACAGCATCTGAAAACTGAGGGAGATAAAGATGATGGATCAGCAAACCATGACAAAATCACTCTAGGAGTGACTCATGTCCCCACCCCAGGGTTATTTCAGGTACTATCCTGACATATCCACTCCCAAGGTATGGCAGTCACTCACTAAGATGTGTGACTCAAGTCACACAAGCTCCACCTAAAAGTAAAGAAAGTATAAGAATGACTTAAAAACAGGGAGAAGTTAGGGAAGAGTCCATTGTAACTTCTGTGCTGAATCTGTCTCTCGCTCATTGGGTAACCTGCACTCTGTAATTTATCGTGAGCCAGGTATTGTCACAGGAGCTTGTCTGTACATTGCTTTGAACACATTTTTGCTGTCAGGTACTTTCACCTGCAATACTGAACCTTAACCTTTCAAGATTTTATTAAAGGAGTGCTACTCTGGAAACTGTTAATGTGAGTCTTTGGAGGGGACTAGCAGTGGGTAAAGGCGCGGAGACCCAGGAATTATGTATATAAATTTGCTGCATCAAAATACAAAATATTCAGCCTTTCAATACTTCACTGTAATATTAGCACAGCACCTCAATAACTAATCCACTGTACAGGACTGCAGTCAAGCGCTCTAAATCTGTGACTGATAGGTGGCTTCAGCATTCCACAACTACTGTATTTCTAGGGGAACTTAGAAACTTCTCTCGCAGGCCACTGCCCTATCGGGGCCTGTTGTGACTGGGCGCTGCGCGCAGGCGCAGTGCTGCGAGGCGGGGCGTTTGCGCAGGCGCGGCAGTGCCGCCGCCTTCCGCTTTCGGCTGGGCCGCATGAGGGGTATGAAATAAACCTGTTTTCTCTATTTTCTTAGCTGTCCCACACCGGTTTTGGTGGGTTTTATTGCCCTTTTCTTTATTTAGCTTGTTTCATGCGTTTCTTCGCATCTCAGAGCGGCCCGGCTGTGTCGCGCCGGAGGGGACGGGGTTCCTGGCCATGTCACACGTTCAATCTAAGACAAACTCCACCTTAGACGTGACCTTCGGTTCTGCACCTTAAAACTGCCTTCAGGGTTTAAATGTAGTCTGTCCTGGTGTTTAGCAGTGTTGAAAACAGTTGCTGTAGGTGGGAGGGAAAGTGAGATGGTCAGCCGTACTTATCAGTTTACCTATCTGGAAAAGCACTTCCCTATTGACATGACCTGTGTTGTAATTGAGGAGTGAATGCTTCTATGTGTGTGTCTTATATGTATGTATGTGTGCGTGTGTATACATGTATATATACACGTGTATATATATATGCTATATATGTATACAGATACTGTAGGCCAGCTCCTTAGCTTCCATTTAAACAACCGCCCATCAAAGGTGGCCCCTCTGTCACTCCTCACATCGGGTTAAATGTGTCTGGGTTTGGGATTTTTGTTTGTTGAGGGTTTTGTCATTGTCATTGTCCAGGAGCCGGAGGGGTGGAGGATGGATTCTCTGGATCACATGCTCACAGACTCCCTGGAGCTGGAGGGCAGTTGCACACGGATCATGGAGGACTGCATGCTGGGCAAAACCCGGGTTAGTCTCCCCGAGGACCTCCTGGAGGACGTGAGTAGTGCTGAGACTCTTCACCTTATCGTGACCTGTATATAAACATGTTTAACTCCCTTTTGGGAACTTACAGAGCAAACTGAAAAGTGGGGGTGTTTTTGACTACCTTGGAAGAAGTGTCAGGAATTGACACATCTTTGATTAATCTCAGGACAATATCTTTTGAATCAATTCTGTCATGTTCCTATTATTTTAAAATTGCCTTTAAGAAGATTGTTACCAGCTTTGAATTTATTTTCTTGTTAGTAGTATCAATTCCTTGGCTTTTCCTTTTTTTTGCTCTATTGTTTCCTGTGTTTCATAAAACATTGTCTCATGACTGCTGTTACTTAAAAAGCATCAGGGGCTAGAAAATGGTCAAGGACATGGCTGCATTTTCTTTACTGTTGTTTCTTGCTTTCTTTAGCCTGAGATCTTCTTTGAGGTTGTCAGCTTGTCAACGTGGCAGGAGGTCCTGACACATGAGCAGCAAGAGCACCTAAAAAAATTCCTGCCTCACTTCCCTGAGAACAACCAAGAGCACCAGAACAAGCTCATCTTGGCGCTGTTCAGTGGGGAGAACTTTCGGTTTGGGAACCCACTGCACGTTGCCCAGAAACTCTTTCGGGGTTAGTCACCCTTGTGAGCTGCCCTGCAGATTTGGGGCAAGTTCTCAGCTAGCAGCTGAAAACCCAGCTGCGTGTTTTGTCTTTGTTACAGATGGACACTTCAATCCCGAGGTGGTGAAGTACCGGCAGCTCTGTTACAAGTCGCAGTACAAGCGCTACCTGAGTGCCCAGCAGGAGTACTTCTACAGGCTGCTCAAGCAGATCCTTGCTTCCCGCAATGTGAGTGTGGTCTGGGATGAATAACTTGTTTTTATAAAAAGTGTCTTGGTGCAGTCACAGTTCTTTGAGGCCTTTCCTTTAATGAACTGAATGAGTAATGCTTCTGGATTTTCCAGTGGCCCAGAGAGAGCTCCAGACCCATTGCTATATTTGCAGATTTCAGGTTGTGTAACTCTCATAGCTCTCACTTGTGTGTATTGTCTTCTTTTCATGTCCACCTTGTCCCTACTTCCTACATTTGACCCTTTGCAGCATACTATTTTGTTAACAAGTCATTCTGCCTTTGCTTGTTTACCGTTTCGGAAACAAGTATAGTTGCTAAATACAGTTAGAAAATATGTGGATTCAAACCTCTGATTCTTATGCCTGCAAATCCCTGGTAAAGTCTTCCTCTGTGGATACTTCTGTGAGCAAATTGTTGCCAACTGAAATGCCTTTGTTGCTCATTTAGCTTTCATTACACTTAGATGTTGAATAAAGAAGAAAGTCTGTCTTTATAAAACGCCCTAGAATGTTGGAGGAAATAGAGACTCCCAGAATGCTTTGGGTTGGAAGAAACCTTAAAGCTCATCTCATTCGAATCCCCTGCCATGGGCAAGGACAGTTTTCACTAGACCTGGTTGTTCCAGGCTTTGAGCACTTCAGGAGTGGGGCATCCACAACTTCATTGGGCAACAGTATGGAATACATAGGAAGTTAGTTCCTCTGTAGCCATAAGAGATAAAATGTGTTTTTTTTTTCAAAAGAGACAGTGTTCTATGTCATTGTTACATATTTGTGTGGAAACTGCACCTCACACCAATGATTTAAGTTCTTCTCAACAGTCCACATAAAATGACAGATAGTATTATGTGTGCAGAAGAAGGCGCAGAAATTTCACCTTTTTTTTTTTTTTCTCCCCTTTAAATGATGGTCTAAAATGCTAGGTTTTAAATCCTGTGTGTGGCAGCTACTGATCCTTCCTAAGGTTTCCCTTGTACAGCTGAAGTGCTGATGGCACCGCATGGTAGCCTTGCTGGAAGTATCTTACCTGGCTTACCTGTCCTGGCTTACAGCACTATAGCTGATATAGCTAATGTCACATGAATCTCTCCTTTCAGCACTTGCTGGAATTAGCCAGGAAAGGAGGCCCTGACATGACCCTAAGGAGAAAGCACTTCCCACCGACGTATGACTCGGAAGAACGAGACAGACGGGCACATCGGCGTTACTTGAAAATCCTGAGGGAAGTGAAAGAGGAGTGTGGAGACACTACCTTGTCTTCGGATGAGGAAGGTAATGCCCTGGGCTGAACTAAAGACTTGTGGTATGAATGGAAAAAGACACATTTTTGACATGAGGACAGAGCCTTTGTTAAAAAAATTAGATTCTGGGCTCTACTTCCACTGGTTGTCATCTAATAAACACATGGTAATAGTTGCACAGATTGGTGATGGGTCTTGCAGAAGTAAATTTATCTCTGTTTTAGATCTGATCTCTTGGCCTCCAAGTTCTCCAGCACGGTGTTCAAGTCCACCAGTTCCCCTGAGAGTGATCCCCACACTGTCAACCTTGGACATGAAAACTGCAGGTGAGAACCAAACAAGGGGTCAGTATGGGGAGAATTATGTTGAGACCCTGCAAGAAATGACCTTTAAAATCATTATTATCCCATCTTGTAATGCTTCATTTTTGCAGTCTCCACAACAGTTGGCTCTTTTATCAGTTTAATATTTTTCTTCTTGCAAGGCCAGTATTTGAACACAAGAGTCATGGCTTCTGTAATGCTAATGATTCCTCCGTTGTATTTCGCCTTTAGTGGTTGAAACATTAGAATAGTCCAGCTGAAAATACCTGAGCATCTCTCCTAAAGTGACTGTAATCAATTCTGCAAACCCTTCAAGCTGGTTCTGGCTTCTTTTCTCTTTTATGCTTGGATCAGCAGTGAAATCTGATGACTGACACTGAAGCATTGAAATGAATGAATGAATGAAAGAAATTCATATATGAAGCAGTTAGTTATTGAAATTTGAAGATTGCTGGAAATGTAAAGGGATAAAAAATGGCATTCCAGGAAGTGTGGAAGGTAACAGTAGTGGAAAACTCTGCAAATAATTGTTTTCATTGCAGACAAGATAGAACTTGGGGAAAGTGATTTAAAGATGATGTTGAAGAAGCACCATGAGAAACGAAAACGTCAGCCCGTAAGATGTTAAAAAGTGTTCGGGAGTGGGATCACATTTTATCTTTGATGTTTTTGTCTCTTTGCAATAAAGAACATGATACTTCTGGGTGAGAAAATGATTCCTATTTTTTATGTGCACCCACCCAGCAGCCCTTTATTGTAACCTGGGTTTAATTTGCAGTGCATAGATGCAACTCCTGGCCATGTTTATCTGGATAGAAGGATTTTGTAATTTTAGTTACATGTTTTGGGGAGACAAAATTTTGGATGTCAGGGTTACAAGACTTCCCAACTCCTATTGCAGTAAATAATATAATAAGCTGATCCTGGTTGAGTTTGGTGCATTTTAGTACTTGGGTACTTCTTCATCTTGTTGCTGTCTTAACACTTTGTCGTTTTCTCAGTTTAATTTCTCTCCTGTTGTCCTGTGTAGGATCACCCTGATCTAGTCACGACAGACCTGACCCTTGAGGACATCATGACTCGAGTAAATGCTGGCAGGAGAGGTTCCTTAGCAAGTCAGTGGATCCTTTGCCTTTTTCATTTCATATATGTTGCTTTAAAAACTAGAGGTTTTCTGTTGAGGGGAAAAGTAAAGATTTATAACAGCAGCTGGGAAGATGGAATGATTGAGGTGTGAACGAGTGCACATATGTTTCTTGATACATACTTAAATAGTTTATGACTCTCTTAAAGGTATAGTAAGATGTCTATAATTATTCTTTTTAACTTTCATCATATCTAAAGCCTTATTTGACCCTGCGACCCTCAAGAAAAAGGTGAAAGACAAGGAAGATAAGAAAAAAAAGAAGCCAAAGATTATTAAATCTGAGGTGGAAGATTTGGCTGACTCTCTTGGCAATGCAGATGGACTCTCATCAATGTCTCAGGATTTTTCCCCCCTCCCTCTGTCGTCTGTCAAAGAGGAGTAAGTGCTTCAGAGGCCCTGAACACCTTTCAGGGATGGAAAAAGCAACATGTTTCAGCTCACATTTTTGTGGGACTGTTGCAGGCTGTGTTTTTGTGCAGTTTGGGATGTGTGAAATGTGTGGTGTTCATCTTTGTATATGGAGGTGAATATTTACTCAGGGAATTCACTCTGCTTGTGTTCTCTTTCATTTGAAGACCTCTTGAAGATATGAAACCATGTCTTGAAATAAATGAAATATCATCCAGCTTCTTTTTCCTTCTTTTGGAGATACTGTTTCTGGAAGGACCTGCTACCCTCTCTGTGGTAAGGAACCGTTCACTTATCTAGGAATCTTTGCAGGAAGCAAAATCAAAGAATAGAGGAGGTTATAGCTTTGTAATAGTGATTCTTCTCCAGACTTACTTTGCTGTAAATTATAATAAGATTTAGATTACATATTAAAGAAGTTAAACCCCGTGGGAGTGCTACCACGTTCTGGTTTTAACATGTTTCATGAGTTTAGTCAGTTGAATCTGCGAGTCTTTCCATACCCATTGTATAGATCACGGTTAGATACATTTTATATATTAAGGGAAGAGAGGGGGAAGCGCTTTCCCCTTCTTTGGTGCTGTGGTTACTTGAAAAAGTCAGGTGATTATTTCACATACATGAAAACCTTGTCCCCTGCATATGTTCAGCTGGCTTGTTTTCTGCGAAGACAGTCATGGTTTGAAGTGTGACATCATTAATAAAATAATTATTTTTCCTCTTCAGCTTGAAGATAAAGTTCTCGATTGGCAATCTTCTCATGCCAGTGCACTAAATAACTGGTTCTCCATTGCCCCTAATTGGTCTGAATTGGTTTTACCTTCCTTGCAGTATTTGGCAGGCGACAGCAGAGGTAAGAATAGATGTTAAAACTACTAATACACTGTTCTAGTCAGTGCTGGTTTGCATTATAGCTCAAATCAGCTTTTCATTCATCTCCATTGCCTATATTGCTGGCAGTGTTTCTGTGATAGGCTGCTTGGCTGACATGTTTTGGTTGCAGTCGACTTATTTTGCATGTGGATAGTAGGTAAGACCCAGCGTGATTCCCAAGTATGTGAAAATGTCTGTGAAACTGCCTCTAGACAGACAGTTTCTCATATTCAGATTGTGGCTTCAGGGAGGGTTTTTGAAGCAGGAAGGAATTAATCTCTTCCCCCACATTGTGCAGTTGTAGTTGTCTTTGGAGATAATAAAGAATGAACTAGATGATGTTCTGAAAAATCCACTGGAACATGAGGTTGGCCCACCTTGGGTTTGGGCCAGCTGAGTTTCAGCCATTTCTTTCAAACTGAATTATTCTATGGTTCTGATTTGCTTAGTGGGAAGTTTTAAAGGCAGAGACAGAGTAGATTTGTGGTGGCCTTGCAGCATATTGTCCGTAATGCTGGTGAATACTGTAAATCCCAAGTTGTCTTCCCACAAGCCCATGAATTTTCACTGTATGGTAACAGTCCCTGGGGCCTTATATGTCTTTTTCCTCTTCAGCTTGAAGTTTTCAACAGGCAATTTTCTCATCCCAGTGCACTAAATAACTGGTCTGAACATGATGAACAGCAGGAACAGGCGCTCAGCTTACAACCTGTTGTTGGAAGGCTCATTATTCTGTTCTGTTCTCTCCTTGTGCTTGCCCTTATACTCTGAGATGCTCACCTTCCCTTTGGGCAAGGATAAATTTCGAGATGCACTTACATAATCATTTAAAATGCTCTATCTGTCACTGTAAGTCTTTAACTTGACAGTTTGCATTACCACAGTAGGATTTTGTGGTGGGACCATTGTAATGTCCCTGACATGCATATTTGTCATTGTAGATGCTCCTTCCAGCTTCTCACCTTTTGTTGAATTCAAGGAAAAAACTCAGCAGTGGAAATTGCTTGGTGAGTACCTTGTGTTCTTCTATGTGTACTATAGTAACGGTTTGTTGTTCTCTCCAGAACTTTACCTTTCATCTTGCTGAAGCCTGGAGAGAAACACTAACAGAGCTGTTAATTCCATGGTTAGGCATTTTCTTTTCTTTTAGCTGAGCTAATACGTGTTTTGGATTTGAGGTGTTCACAAGACGTCAATATCAGCAGCAGACAGAGCATAAATAAACAAAGGCGCTGGGCTGTATTTCTTTCTGTTGCTGACTTAACCATGTTTGTCAGCATTCAAATTTGTCTGAACACCTTCATATTTTTCCTTCTGTAGAGCATAGCTTTCATGATTCAGAGTAATTAGTGACTATTACAATTGCAAAGGAATTAAGCTTCTCTATAGAGCAAACTGATACTATTCTCATTTTTAAAAGTGGACGCCAAAGAGCAAATTGATGATCAATGTGCTTAGGCTCATACTATTGAAGTACAGATGTTTTGCGTTTATGTTCATTCCTTTAGTTACTACATGGAATTTTTCATTCTTAATTATGGTGATTCTAGTGATCCTATTTCAGCGTTAAACTGGCAGAGATTTGGAGTCAGGAAGCTTTTCCTCTGATCCCTTTCACAGTTTTTGGTGGGGGTTACGTAGGCAAATGTTTTTGCATATGGATTCAGTAACTGGGATCACTTTGGAGAGTGGGAACAGGTGACTGTGTCCTAAACAGCATCTTGCCTTCTGTGCTAGGAGTTGAAGCACCATCCTTTGTACCAGCACAGGGGAATCACTGGGATTTAACATTTCCTAAATCTGGAGGTGTTCAAATATTGCAGTTTGAACATCTGTGACTGGTGATCCATCAAGGAGGGAAGGGAACAGGAGAGGACTGGGAATTACAAGCAGCTGGCTTCCTAACAATTAAAAGACTTCAATTTTTACATTTTTTTGATTTCTTACTAGGTAGGTACCAAGATCATGAGAAGGAACTGGCAGCACTGTTTCATCTCTGGTTGGAGACCAAAGAGCAGACTTTTTTCAAAGTGAGTCAGACAAAAGTCACCTTCTAGGAGTACAAAACCTGACTTTGTTCTACTCAACACTGACATTTCTCTCTTTCTCAATAGGAAAATGAAGACAGCTCGGATGCCATGCCACTGCCCAGAGTGTAAGCGTGTAACACTGCTTGAAAGCCTTTGTAGTGCTGCTGAAGCTGTGAGATTTGGGCCTTGTGCCTCTGGATCTTAAACTATTTTACATCATGGGGCAGGAGAAAATTTGATAGTTTGATTTTATAAATTCAGTAACTGGACTTTAAAAAGTCGACTGATTTTATCCAAGTTCACATATATTATCAGAGTAAAGCTGCAATCTAGCTTAGGTTCTGCCAGTGAGATTATTTATAGTCCTTGCTTGCCTTCAGGTAGTGCACACAGCATATTTTAAGATCTTTGCAGGGCTTTCTTTTTGTTACCATAAATGCTTTCAGAATTTGTTCAGAAGAATTTGCAGATGGATGAGGGGTTTCATCCTTTGGGACTGTTGTGGGCTTGTTGTGCTCAGACTGATGGTGCCCTTTGTTTCAGAAGGACTGACTATGTAGTCCGGCCTAGCACTGGAGAGGAGAAACGGGTGTTTCAAGAGCAGGTAAGAAAAAAATCTTCATTTTAGAGGCACTTGGTGAAACGGTTGGCCACTAAACAATGAGAATTTGTGTGGGATGGCAGTTATACTCTACACAAATGTAGTTGATGTGAAAAATTGGTATGTTGCTTCTGTCTTGAAGACCGTACCTTGCCCTTGCATAAAACTTGCTAATGACATAGCCTAGCTGCTTGTTTCAAAACCATCAGTATTTCCAGTGGGTAAAATTAATTTGGTAAAAAGTAATTGGATAAAATTAACGAAATTGATAGTGTCAGTTGGTTGTGCCAACCCCCCTGTCTCCTTTGCCATCTCCCACCATCAGAGGATGACTTGTCTCTTTATTTTTTGGGCATGTATGTGTGCAAGCAAAAAATAAGTGTCAATAAGTGCACCCATCCACTTAGTTATCTTGTCTGTAGTAGATGCAGGTAGGATTTAGAGGGAAAACACATGATGGGGATTCTTCTCCCTTTTCTCCATGTGCTATCTGCAGGACAGAAATTTTAAGTTAAATTTTGGAATTCTCTCTTTATCCAGATGAGGAAGGGGAAGAGGACAGAAGGTGTATCTCTTGTATTTCTGGCAACTCTGTAGTCTGTGCAGCTGCTTGATACTGAACGTGTTGTACCTGCACATCTTGCTTAGGTGGAGCATTGTATTTTGCATGAAGTAGTTTGTGATTTTCTTGATCCAAAATAAGTTTATATTTGAGCCTTTAATTTAAAAAGACTTTCTCTAGAGAATGATAACAACTTACCTTGTAATAATAACATAAGGCTTTGCTGTATGTTTCCTGGTAAAGTCAGTGCTCTCGTGTCCACCTCCAGGAACGTTACCGTTACAGCCAGCCCCACAAAGCCTTCACTTTCCGGATGCACGGCTTCGAGTCAGTTGTTGGTCCTGTGAAGGGGGTGTTTGACAAGGAAACCTCCTTAAACAAAGCCCGGGAACATTCTCTTCTGCGCTCAGACAGACCAGCATATGTCACCATTTTGTCCCTTGGTAAGGCCATGGCCAAAAAAACTTTTTTAAAGAAAAAAAAAAATTCCTCTGACCCCTTCAACAACAACTTTAGGAATCTACATTGGGGTTGAATGCTGTTCCCCAGTTTCATCACTATTAGCACAAAGTTGGCACAGTTGATGTACTTTAAAATGATCCTTTATAATCTCATATTTTTGAGGGATTTTAGGGGCTAGATTTTAGTAAGTAGGCACTGTGAGAGCAGGGGTAATACAGCAGTCCCAAAACCTATCTGCAGTATGGTATAGAGTACCTGAGTACCGCTGCCCAGTTACAGCTGAAAGTTTAAGCTCTGGTTTTGTGTTTCAGTTCGTGATGCTGCTGCTCGCCTTCCTAATGGAGAGGGAACTCGAGCCGAAATCTGTGAGCTGCTCAAAGATTCCCAGTTCCTAGCTCCAGACGTCACAAGTGCTCAGGTAAGTTGGATGTCATGTCTGGCCTCAGATTCTCACAAAACTACACTGCATGGACCCAGGCAGTATTCAGTGGCAAAGGCCCAATAGTTTTTATGCTGCTGTGATGAGCAAAAAATGGTGAGCTGCTGCAAATCTACTCCAACTTTGGTTAATGAAAAAACAGCTAGAAAAGTCACAGTTAACACTGTCATAGAGCTGCTCATATTTTAGATTGAGGAACAGTCAATTTTCAGAGCTTTGGTGGAAGCTTCATTTTAACCCAAGGTGACAAGCACCATCCTGTGCTGCAACATCTGCCCTCAGTTCTCACTCAGATGGAGATTGCTCACAGCTTACTCAGGTTTTATACCAAATAGGATCACTTTTCTATTAATCAGATTTGGCTAGTCCAGTGAGGGGTACCTTGTAATCTGTGAATTCTGAACTTCAGGTTAACACTGTTGTTAGTGGTGCTCTGGACCGATTACATTATGAGAAAGATCCCTGTGTGAAATACGATATTGGGCGGAAGTTATGGATCTACCTGCACCGGGACAGGAGTGAGGAAGAGTTTGGTAAGCCTGGGTTGGTGATATCTTAAAAATTAAAAATGTTTATAAAGATGGATAACAAACATTGTCTGTCAGATTAGCTTTTTTTCCTAGTCAGTTTGCTCATGTTAGTGCTTCAGCACTTAAACCCAGTCTTTGAGAGCAGTGTGTCACTTTGAACCATTTGTTTGAAAAATACCATCCCACATGCAAGAACTGCAGATGTATGTTGTTATGTGTCTTATTTTCAGCCTTTTTGGCTAATTTACAAAGATGTTCTTCTGTTACATGACTGTGTGTATTAAATTCCTTGTCTGAAGAACAATCTACAGCTCTTACTTAGCCTCTTACTTAAATCAGTTTGCTTGTGTTTCAGGAGCTCTAACCATTTATTTGTCCTTGCAGAACGGATCCATCATGCTCAAGCTGCTGCAGCAAAGGCCAAGAAAGCTCTTCAGAAGCCAAAACCTCCAGCTAAAATGGTAGATTTCTATGCTCAGGGTTGCACAGTTGCTTTTTGGATTGAGAAAATTAGTCTTAATTTAATCCATAAATTCTGCATCCATAGCAGGTGATGAAAATTACCTCATTTGAGTTAGCAATTCATGATGTAGATGAATGTCAGTGCACAAAATAAAGAGGAAGAGAGAGAACTTTTCCTCCACCCAGCTTCCACTGTTATCCTCTGGTTTGTGTTCCCTATCAAAGGAATTGTCTTTCAAATCTAGTCTTGAGGTTAATTTGTAGCAGAATGTGTGGAATGGGTTTGTTCTTACCCTTGCCGTGCTGAAGCTGTCAGGGTATGAATGTCTGATATTAAATATGTCTGAAGTACTTGTCTATTGACTCATTAACCAAGGTGGAAATTTGCATGTTCTGAATGTTTGTCACAACTGAGATGCACATTTCCCTGAGAGCAGGAGCAGCCAAACATACTAATTCATCCATGGCTGCAGCTGGGGAAAGGCAGTCAGTCATGTTTGACTTCAGGATGTAGCAGCAAGGTGTCATTCACCACCATACAGAACTCAGCTGAAGTGCTCAGCCTACTGTAGGGTGCAGCAATGAACTCCAGATTTTGTGATGCTGGATGTGGTTTCTTTGTAGAAGTCAAGTAGCAAGGAGAGTGCTGTGAAAGTCCTCCCCACCAGCACAGCAGAGCCTAGTCAGCTGAGCCTCAGTGACTCCAACATACCACCAGCTCCTGTGACTCCTGTGACACCAACTGCACCTGCATTGCCAGCAACACCCATCTCACCTCCACCAGTGTCTGCGGTCAGCAAGAGTGTATCTGGTGCTGGGTCAGAGCCAGCAAAACCCAACCAGAGGTACTGCTTCTGTGCCCTGTGTCACTTGGGAATGCTGCTGTTTTTCAGTAATTAGTTTAATTCAGTAATGAGCAACTTGGGGTTATTTAGCCTGGAGAAGAGGAGGCTCAGGGGTGACCTTATCACTCTACAACTCCTTGAAAGGAGGTTGGAAGCTGGTGAGAGTTGGACTCTTCACCCAGGAAACAGCAACAGGACAAGAGAGCATAGTCCTAAGCTGTGCCAGGAGAGGTTCAGGTTAGGCATCAGGAGGAATTTCTTCACAGAAAGCATGGTTAGACATCAAAAGGTTGCCCAGGGAGATGGTGGAGACCCCATCCCTGGAGGTGTCTATGGAATGAGTGGACATGGCACTCAGTGTTCTGGGCTGGGTGACAAGGTGGGGATCAGTCATAGGTTGGACGTGATGATCTCAGAGGTCTTTATCAACCTCAATGATTTTGTGATTATGTGAATTTCCTAAATCTTTGCTAACCCACTGGCTTTGTCTTTTCCGTAGTGTTCTCCTGGTGTCTTCCCCCACCATGCCCCAGCTGGGGACGTTGCTGTCCTCAGCTCAGAGCTCACAGGCACAGCTGGGGCAAACGCCCACCCCTCGTGTGGTCAGTCACAGCAGTTCCTCAGGCCTGCCACAGGTCCGTGTGGTCACTGCCCAATCCAGCCTCCCAGCTATGTCCCAGCAAGCCCCAGTGGTCACCCAGCAGCAGCAGCCACCCACATCAGTGCCTCAAATCCGTGTTCCAGCTACAGCCACACAAACCAAAGTGCTCCCTCAGGTGAGTTGGAAAGGGTAGAGTAGCTCTGATCTGACTTGGGGTGTTTTGGTGTGATGCACAGGCATTCTGTGCTCATTTGGAGCATTCACTAACTGCAGCCAAAAACACAGAAACAGATTTACATTTGCAATACTGTTCAGTGCTCTGTTTTTCACCTATTTACCTGGCATCATTAAATTGTGCATTACATAAAAAGTCCATAGAACTTAGAATCACAGAATTGTTAAGCTTGAAAAAGACTGTCAAGATCATCAAGTCCAGCCATGAACACAGCAACACCACCATGTTCACTACTAAACCATATCCTCAAGTGCATCATCCACACATTTTTTTGAACACTTCAGGGATGGTGACTCCACCACTGTCCTAGGCAGTCTGTTCTACAGCCCTTTCTGTGAAAAAAAAAAAATTCCTAATATCCAAATTAATCTCCCTCATGCAACTTCAGGCCAATTCCTCATCCTGTCACTTGTTACCAGGAAGAAGACTGACACTCACCTCATTACAATTCCAAGCAGTTGGAATCCTAGTAAGGGAATTCTTGTGAACTCCCTTGAACTCACAAGCTAAGGCACAATACAAAGAAGAATAAGAAGAATCAGTAGACTATTCCTGCTGTGGTCGTTTGCTCATAGTCTTCCTCCTTTCTTCCGTAGGCTGTGATGACTCTGCCTGTAAAAGCTCAAAGTAGCCCTGTGCAGGTGCCAAGAGCAGGAAGCTCCATGGCCACTCAGGCAGGTATCACTGTGACAGGGCTGCCTGCAGTGCCCAGCCCTGCTGTGAAGCCAGTGACCAGCTCTCCAGGCAGTTCTGCTGCTAGCACCTCCTCCACCACTGTCATTCAGAATGTGGCTGGCCAGAACATCATCAAGCAGGTGAGAGGGAGGGAGAGACAAGGAATTGGGCTCCACAACCTGGTTGTTTCCTGTTTGTTGTGCAGATGTGAACATTTGGGAGCTGTAATGCTGTGTGAGTTGATGGACTGTGCAGATTGACACAATGCTGGTTTTGTATGTTTGAGCTGTGTTTTAATGTACAGGTGAAAAATGTGTTTTGTGCAGGTTCTTTAGTGATCTCTCCTTCATTTTTTTGGAAAAGGAACCAGCCCCCAAGTATTTCCTGTTTCAGATGCGGTTGGGACTGTCATCTGATACACAACCAGAACCATTTTCAGTAATGTGCTGAGTGCTAGTCTTATTCCACTTGCATTCTAGTGAGAGTAAACATCATTGTTTTTGGAAGTTCTGCATTGAGTATGCCTTAGAGACCTTGTCCTAGTTTGATGAAACCATTTCTCTGATCTCTCCCAGGTGGCGATTACAGGACAACTTGGTGTGAAGACCCAGGCCGGAAGTGGCATCCCACTCACAGCGACCAATTTTCGGATCCAAGGGAAGGATGTGTTGCGCCTGCCCCCATCCTCCATAACCACGGACGCGAAGGGACAGACGGTGCTGCGCATCACTCCGGACATGATGGCCACCCTGGCCAAGTCTCAAGTCACTACTGTCAAACTGACTCAGGACCTCTTCACAGCAGCTGCAGGAAGTAGTGCTGGGGGGAAAGGCATCTCTGCAACTTTGCACGTGACATCCAACCCTGTCCAGACTGCTGAGTCTCCAGCCAAGACAAGCATGGCATCTCCTGCCTCTTCCAGCCCAGGTGGAGGCACCATGGTTAAAGTGACTCCTGACTTAAAGACTGCAGAGCCGACAAGCTCTGCTTTCCGCCTGATGCCTGCCCTGGGCATGACTGTGGCAGATCAGAAGAGCAAAGCCATAACCACAGTGGCATCCACAGAGGCCAAGCCAGCTGCCACGATCAGAATTGTGCAGGGGCTGGGGGTAATACCCCCCAAAGCCGGGCAGACCATCACTGTAGCCACTCACGCTAAGCAGGTGCAGTCATCCTCAGCAGTAAGCATTGCTGGCACAGGCCACACCTCCTTACCCACTGTGAGTGCCACAGTGTCCAAAGCAGTTGCTGTGGCCTCAGGAGCCACAGGGACCCCCATAACCATCGGCACAGGAGCCACGGCTGTGCGACAGGTGCCCGTCAGCACCACAGTGGTATCAACGTCCCAGGCAGTGAGTAACGCTGAGCTCTCACTGGGGGTTGGGAAAGAAGGGGGGTGCCAAAATCCACTGATGTTTTATGGCTGAAAACTGCTCTTTGCATCCAGAGACTCAAATTAATATGGCAGAGCCATGATTTAGGTTTTGGAGGATATTAATGCTCCTTCAGTCCCACCCCATGCCATGGGCAGAGACACCTTCCACTAGATCAGGTTGCTCCAAGCCTCATCCAACCTGGTCTTGAACACTTCCAGGGATGGGGCAGCCACAACTTGTATTCTGGGTATGGATCGGCAACTCATTTCATGGTGTTCAAATTGCAGCTAAACGCCTCCAAAAAGTCAGATACTTCCCTTATCTCCTCTTGCAAGTAAATGAAATAAACTTTGCATATCTCAAGTTCTGCCTCATGCAGCTCTGTGTCTTGCACCACACCCTGGCAATAATTTCCATTTGAATGGTGTCACAGAACATTCAGAACTAGAAGTGCTTGTTACTTTTATTAACTTTTCTACTGATTTCCCCTTTTAATGCTATTTTAATGCCCAAATCTGAAGGGAACATAAACTGTATTGTGGTTACATAAGCTAAATGACACTATGGTAGTTTGCTAAGGATAAAAATCATGGATCCTGTGATGTAAAGATGATGCGGACTTTCAGGGTTCAGGCAGCTGTGTAGTGAATGAGAGGGAGGTGAATTTTAAGGAGCCTGAACTGGAGCACAGATTTCATCAGCAAAGCTGCTGGTTTCTGCTCACAGGACTCCCACAAAGCAGCTGATGTTGTCGGGCAGTTTCTCTGCTGAACTCCCCATGGCTCCTCATGTGTTCTTCCCATTCCCCAGGGCAAACTTCCAGCACGGATCACAGTGCCCCTGTCAGTGATCAGCCAGCCAGTGAAGGGCAAGAGTGTGGTCACTGCACCCATCATCAAGGGCAACCTCGGCGCCAAGTGAGTGCTTTGCATCTCATAGTTCTGCTTTGGAAATCGGCTGAGGAAGGTCTGTGTTTTGTGGGTTCCTGGGGAGCAAGCATGCAAAGGCTGGAATAGGATTGCAGCCTGTTAACAGGTCCATCAGCTGCAAGAAACTGAGTGGATATGGCGTCTGCAGTGAGATTATAATTTTTAGTTATTTATTCTGAGATGCAGGTTCTAGCAAATATACTAAAGAAAAAACATTCTGAGCCTTGAAACCAGGTATTAATTAGTTCTGTGTGTTTGAGCAAGTATTAAGACACTGAAAAATATCTGTAATCTGAAGCCATCTCTCCATGCAAGAGAAGTTAACTACCTTAGTGAGAATTCCTCTGGCATTCAGATATTGAAGGATTTTTGTTTATTTTTCCATAAATTCTGATAGTGTTTTCCCTAGTTAATATTTCAAGTGCTCAGCTGTTTTCTGCATTGAGAAGAGTTCAGGTCTGATGAGGCTAAGCTAATGATGTGCATGGTCCAGAGTTAATGGGTGCGATACTGACATAAACCTGTCACTAGTGCACTTGCCAGTTTTATGGGGAAAAATCCCATTACTTAAATTAGTTAGTACATGTGTAGAACTATAATCTACTAGCAATTGAAGAATGGTTTGGAGTTGGAAAGATCAAGCCTGCTGTTCTGTTTACTAACCTTTCAACAATTATTTTTCCTTAGCATCAGTGGATTAGGCAGAAATATCATCCTGACTACAATGCCAGCAGGGACCAAACTGATTGCTGGGAACAAGCCCGTGAGTTTTCTGACTGCACAGCAACTACAGCAGCTGCAGCAACAAGGTCAAGCCACGCAGGTAAGGGCACCTAGAATGATCATTCTCTTTGCCTTTTTATGACTTAACATCTCCATGAGGACTTTACACTGGATACATGGGGTTGCGGAAATAGAACAGGCACACAGCTACCAAGTAGTGTCTGCATTAAGCGCATGGAATCCATCATCACCTTTACTGTCTCTCCATCCAAATAAAGTTTTTAAATGTTTTTGGAGCACTGCCAGTATAATGAATGTAAAACAAAAGGTCCTGTCAGGATTTTTCTATACACTCAGCAGTCTTTGTAGTGCTTAGTACTTTGGCTTTTTTGGGTCACTTTTTCCTGAAGAAATCACATAACTGCTTTGCATATTCTGATAGCTGATAGTAATAAGTCTGTAGAAGTGAGGTATCCAATGGATCCAAGTCCTTCTTAAAATGTGTAAAAAACAGCTGACACACAGGTTTTTATTCAAACTAGGCCTTCCTCTCTAATCTGGAAATCTCCTGTCACCATGTCACATGGGCACTGGAGGGAATGATCTTCTTATGACAGATTCTGTTCTGGCAGTGTTTTTTGTGCTTTGTGTTGTTCCAATAACTGAGGTTTTTGTTGGCAGCAGAAGCAGGTACTTCACCAGAGCACAATGCAGGTGCAGTCAACTGTGTCACCAGGCTGTTCTTGAGATGAGCTTTTTCTTTCTGTTTCACACAGGTACGAATTCAAACAGTTCCAGCCTCCCATCTCCAGCAGGGAACAGTCTCTGGCTCTACTAAAGCAGTGTCCACTGTAGTTGTGACAACAGCTCCATCGCCAAAGCAGACACAGGATCAGCTGTGAACACTGGTTTAAACATGGATCACTTTCTAGAAACTTACCAGAGCCTGTTGTCATCCTCCATCCAACCAACCACCTGAGGCCCCCTAACCCCAGCTGTGGCTTGGGATTGGACTGGGTTCTGCCCTTGCTTCTCCAGGGTCAGCACTGTAGTGTGTGGATAGAAATGCCACAGGAAAAACCATGCTGTACCTGCAAAACAAAATGTTTCAATGCAGATCTGTAAATCCAGGTTCTGTGGAATTGATGATTTATGAAGTGTCTTCCTGTTCTTTTTCCATCCAAAGGATTTCTGACAAATACAGTTCCTGTACATTTTCAGTTGTAGACAAAGCAGTTATCCTGGATCTTCATTAAGCAGGGAAAGTTGCTTGGAAGGGGTTATTCAGTGGCTTTTCAAAGTCATGGAGATGTCTCCTTTTACTGGAGTCTGGCCTTCACTACTGGTATCTAGTGACTCAGGATGGTGTCTTTGACACCAGAGTTATTGTAACTCACATCCATGTCGGGTTACTGTCAAAGACAGGATGAGAGTCAAGGTGGATTTTTGCTGTAACAGAGTGAGTGACCATGGGGGAGAGGGAGAGGAGATAGAGAAAATCACTACGAGAACAAGTCTGGCAGAAAATGGGACTGTAGTGGAAAGGAAAAAGTTGATGTTCACAAAAAAGATCCTCTTCTAGTTTTCTTACCAGTGGAAACTAACTGTACCTTGGTTTAAAAGGTCGAAATATATTTTCAAATACCCCCAAACTGTTGTCTCTTGGTTTCTGAAGAAATACTTTAACCCGTGAGCCTGGCCATTAGTTTTGGTTTTACTTTTGCAGTTTTACCTGTCTATGTAAATATTTTTGAATTT
Organism: Cettia cetti; assembly: GCA_013401135.1. NCBI lineage: Eukaryota > Metazoa > Chordata > Aves > Passeriformes > Sylviidae > Cettia > Cettia cetti. Next base: position 168,016 of record VZUI01058462.1, read on the forward strand.
TGCACATAGTGGAGATGAATTTGTGAGTGGATTTGTGACTGTTCTGACATGACCTTGAAGCTGAATGATATCAAAAGATGTGTTGGACTAGGAGAAGAATAAAAGTGTAGAAAGCCTTACAGATCTCTGTGTCTTGGTTTAGGGCAAATTTGGGAGGAAACCTCCAAAGGGGGTTCCACTGGAAAGCAAACCCAAACAGCCCCTCCCCCCAGCCAGTCCAAGAAAAACTTCCTCAGAGAAAAGTGGAAAAAACTACTTATTTAACAAACAAAATACCTACAAGCACAACGAATGGATACTATGAAAATGTAAAATGAACAATGAAACAATAAAACCTCTCGCCGCTCTGAAGAGAGATGGCAAACTGAGAAAGTCCTTGCCATGGGCGCAGCTCAGCTCACTCAGTCTCTTGTTAATCCCAGCCCCTCTGGAGGTCCAGGCCTGGTGGGCCACAGGTGCGAGCCCTTGGTGCTCCCCTGGGTTTTTTCAGTCCAGAGTAAATTGAAACAGTCCCAAGAAGAAAGGAAAAAAAAAAAAAAACAAAACAGTCCAGGAAACTTTTCTGCCTCAGCTAGCTAAAACTAACTAAAAGCAAAAAGATCTCTGTCCCACCACTGTCCGTGCCTCCGACGAACAGAAGTCCGGAGAAGAGAATGTGTGGGAGTCAGGTTCTTTCTCAAAACAAATTCTGCACTTCTCTCCCTGGTCCTCTCTCAGAATCAGTCTTAAAGAATTCAATATACACACAAACAGAATTGGGGATACAAGCATCATAAAGTCACCCTAGGACACACTGCCATCTCCTTTCGGTTCTCTACAGTGTCTTTTGTGTACAATCATTGTCCAGCTTGCCAAGGACTAATAGCCTGTCCATCTTCTTGGTAAAATGGTTCTTTTTAACCTGGTCTTTTTTGGTAGGCTTTTTTTTTTTTTTTTCAAAGATGTGGTTTACTCCAAGTTATATATTATAGACTATAATACATTTAAAGAACCAAATGGTACAGTTCAGGACTGTTGTGGTTAGAGCTCTGTGTGTGTTACTCTTGCTGGGCTTCAGGCTGAGGTTGTGGATCTTTCTGCACTGTATCTAACCCACTTCAGAGCAGCTTTGAAGAAAAATAGGTATTTCAGTAAGAAAAGGAGTGGCTGGATATAAACACTGAGTTAGCAGGACACATCAGTTCAGCATTTGAAAGCAAACTGGAGTGATAAAGGTTTTCTGTCCTGCTTTGTCATGTTTTGTACATATTTTGCAAGTTTATCAATCAGGAGCCAGCAGAAAGATTGTGGTTTGAGAGGGAGGTGAGGACATTCCAAAGTCCTTTTAGTTGTGAAGGTAAAAGAATGAATTGAGGAGTCAACAAGGAATTTACTGCTATTGCTTATGTGAAAGCCTCTAAATTGAAAACATAATCAAGATAATCCTGCTATGTTTTGTTCATAATTAATAAATTAATAATTAACCTCCAATCAAGTGCTGAAAGATGGTTACATTGTGAAGACCCTTTAATTTCTGTCAATCCTCATTAATGTCTTGCTGGACACAGGAGGCTTTGGCAGTATTAAGCTTAAGAAAGCAGGAAACTGCATCTAATCCCAGAAGTTTAGTGTGTCTCAGGTGGTTGCTCTGATTTTAAGTGTTTTGCTCTTGATCATCATCCTGCTTTTAAGCAACCTTTGCATTCCGGCTGCTTCTCTTAGGTTCCTGCTCTTCCATTTTGAAGTCTGGTTTTTGGGGAAAAGAGCATCATGCACTGCATGGGCTTCTGATTTTGAATGGCCATGTGCTGGCTTGGATAGTGTGAGAAGTGCTCAGTTTAAAATTTTAGTGCTCAGTTTTAAAGTGCTCACTTTAAAATTTTAGAAGGTTTATTAAACCTTAATAAATACAACAAATTAGTGAATAAGGAAAAATACAGCGCTGAGAGCATGGGACGAAACTGCCATGTGCTCAACCACAAAATGACTGCACCACTTTTTATATTCCTGGTGTTACATCAGCCAACCCTGGCCCCTCCCAAAGTCTGCCAATCAACTCTTCTTTGCCAACCATTGGTGGAGACTGCTTTCTTGAAATTTGATTGGCGGTCAGGTGTTGTCATGCCACGCCCCCTAGTAACAAGCCTTCCCTCCAGCTAAATGCCCTGACTGCTAAGGCTGTTCAGTGCCAACAATACAAGGGGGAGGGAAGAGGACTATGAGGAGAGCATGGTACGATAACATAACTATACATCAATAAAACTTCTCTTAACATACACATAATATCTGTGAAAAACACGGTTCACTTTTATGTAAAAGTTATAATTTTAATAAGAATAAAATAAAATAGACAATTAGGAGACAAAGAAACAAAGCTTTTCGGCCGAGGTGCTGATACCAACAAGATCAGCA
>VZUI01058466.1:0-15940 GCA_013401135.1 Cettia cetti
GGTGGTAGAGGGCGAGCGCGGGGCGCGGAGCCCGCCCGGCGCGGGGCGCGGAGCAGCGCGGAGCGGCCGCCATGGGCAACGCGGGGAGCGTGGACGCGCAGCAGACGGAGCTGAGGGCGCACAGCGTCCCCCTGAAGCTGCCCATGCCCGAGCCCGGCGAGCTGGAGGAGCGCTTCGCCGTGGTGCTGGTGAGCGCCGGCCCCATTGTCTGAGGGCAGCGCGGAGGGGCCGCCGGGGAGGAGCGCGGCGGGGGAAGGGGGGAGCGGCGCAAAGTTGGCTCGGGGACTCGGGGCCGGGCGCAGGTGGGCTCGGCCGGGCGGTGCCGCCCGCGGGACGGGGCCGCGGCTTCTTTGTCTCGGCAGCCCCCTCAGGGCCGCCGTGCCCCGGCCCGGGCGGCTCCGGGGGCCGGTTCGCGGGGAGCGGCTCCGCCCGGGACACCCGGTCCTGCTCCTCAGGGACAGCCCGGTCCTTCTCAGGCACACCGGGTCCTGCTCCTCCGGGGACAGCCTGGTCCTGCTCCTCAGAGACACCCCGGTCCCGCTTCTCCGGGACACCCGGTCCTGCTCCTCATGGGCACCCGGCCCTTCTCCTCGGGAGCACCCCGGTCCTGCTCAGGAACACCCCGGTCCTGCTCCGCCGGGGTCACCCCGCTTCTTGCTCCCGGGACAGCTCAGGCTTTCTCCTGCGGGGCACGCCGGTCCTGTCCCCCCACCCAGGGGACACCCGGGTCGTTCTCCCCCCGGGACATCCCGGGTGTGTGCGGGGATTTCATTTCGGCAGGACGGCCGGGTCGGCGTGTGAGATCAGCTCTGCCGGGAAGCGCTGAGCTTGCCCTGGGCAAAGCTCGCGGTTCCTTTGGGGTGCCCAGGCAGCGCGGCTCCATCATCGCGCCCCGTCTCTTTTCTGCCGTGTCTTTTTGACTCGGAGCCGCGTTTGCGTGTGGAACGGGAGCCGGGGGAGCAGGGCGAGCGGCTCCATGTGCGTGCCATGCCCTGCGCTCGGTAATTCCATGGGAAGCCCGGAGCTGCCGGGGTAATTCCCGTCTCGCATCCCAGAGCCGCCCCCCCGCTCCCTGAACCGCTCCCGGCGCTGGGCGAGGATTCACAAACTGGTGTGTGTTGGGGATTATTTCTGGTTAGACCCAATTAGATTATCGTGTCTAAGAAAAGAATAAGCCTATTCAGTCAGGAACCCCCACTGACGAGCCAAATGGCGAGTGAGATGTTACGATTATTAGGCACAGTGGAAAAAAAGCCTTGGTGTCGCGTTGCTCTTGTCGGGGATACCCGGGGTCGTGTTGAAGATGGGAGATGCTCCCACAGGCAGCACATGGCTCAGAATCGAGTCTGGATTCATCTGTGATTGCCAGGAGGGCTCCTGGCTCCGTCTGCGTGCGTGGTCTGCGGGAGGAAATCGGTGGCTTTGGGTTAGGGCTGATGGATGGGATCAGTAAAAGGCAGAGACGTCGTTTGGGGAGCGTTAGAAACGTGTAACGTAAATATGGGAGATAACAGCACCCAGCCTGTCATTTCCTGAGGTGCCTGCAAGGAGTGCATGGCCTCTGGTTTGAGAAGATGGACTTCAATTAAGGCTGGGAGGGTGAGTGCTGCAGCCTTGCTGGAGGGAGAGCGCAGCCATGCAGGTGGACACTCTGTACAAACGCGGCGTGGGATGATTTTCCCTCACTGATTTCTTCTCCCGCTGGGAGAAACTGCAAGATGGGGCTCAAACACCACCAAAAATCACCTTCCTGCTGTTTTTGCAGCCAGCCGAGCATGGCTGGTGTTGCTGTAGCTTCCAGGAAATATCTGAGCAGTTTTTGAAAGAATAAACTGCTGGGCTGTGATTATTTTTGTTTTCTCTGTGGCTCTGAGGGAGAGATGACTGTGCCACTGGTCAAACCCCAGAATGGGGTAGGCTGGAGAAGTGCAGGGATTAACGAGAAAGGAATGATTAGGGGGAAAACCATGAGGAATATTTTCTGTGAGGAGAGAGGATTAGTCAGGAGATGGGAGTATGAAGAAGGAGATGCTGAAGGTTATAAGACTAAATCTCACCTTCTTTATGTGCTGTCTTAAGAAATTAGCCTGGCACAAGCGTTGCTGGCACACTCAGAGCCCTGGTGAGGTCCCGGAGGGCTGTGCTGACAATACCAATTTTCATATCTCTAATGAAATTCCCAAGGCTGATTTGGACGTTGATGAACACGTTGAGTTGCTGTGTGCAGGTCTGGAGTCCTCACGCTGGGAGGGTTGTGCCCATTTCTGTGTGGGAGAGGTCCCTCCCGTGTGTTTTGAAGTTTTGTTCTCTCCCCTCATGCAGAGCAGGTTGCCCTGGCCCTCCAAACCACGAGGAGAGCACAGGCTGGCCACAATTTCACCGTGAGTGCCGTGACAGCAGCTGGTTTATTTTTTCCACTTCAAACTCGCTGTCCTGAGCTGCTCCAGGATCCCTGGGGTCCCTTCAGCGAGGGGATGATGTGTCTGGAGGTGATGGATGCGTGCCAGCTTGTGTTTGCTGGGTTGTCAGAGGATTCTAAGTTGAGAAAGGGCTTTGGTGAGGTGGTTTGTCCGTCTGCAACACGCACTTGGTCACCTCAGACACACCCCTGGTCACCTCAAACACACCCCATGTCACTCCTCACCCTCCTTGAGGTGCATAAATTGCAGGAGATGATGGGCACTGCTGCAGGTCACATTTTTTGGGTGAAGTTCTCAGATCTGTGCTCCCTGTCCTATAGGTGTTCCCCAGGGTGGCCTGAGCCAGCAGGAGGGACAGTGATGCCACTGGCTCTGTCATTCCTCCTGGTCTCCAGGTTTTTTTTTCCCTGGTGTTTCCTGCTGCTGCTTTGGGCCCTGCTGTGCTGCTGTGGTTCATCTGCTGAGTCTGTGCTGGGGAGGACTGGGCTCTGTGTGTGTGTTCCAGGAAGATGCATTTGATGGGATGAACTTTAAGCAGGAAAACATGGAGGTCAGCCCAAGAGACATCCAGGTTTCAGTCTGTGAGCTGAGCCTTGTTTCTTCCATCCTCTCAAACTGATGTGAATTCTCCCCTTTTCCTGTTAAATTATTCCCTTCCTTTCAGGATTACAGAAGGATGTGAGGTCCAGGGAAGCAGTGGTGTTGTTTTGCCACCAAGTTCCTGATTTGGCTGTGCTGGGTCTCAGCTCTGGCACTGGCACATCCCCTCTGGAACATCCCAGCCTTGTCCCTTCCCCAGCGCTCTCTTCTCCTCAGCTGTGCTGGATATTTCATTGCCTCTGGACATAAATCCTGACTTCTGGTGAGCACCCCTGCTCTGCTGAGAGGAAAAGCACAGCTGAGCAAACCAGGGGTGCCAGAAGCATCCGTAGACACGGTGGCACCGGAGCTGGGAGCCGTGGGAGCCGCTGCCACATTCCCAGCCCCTGCAGCAGGGTGGTCTCCTGAACCCGGCACGGGGCTGCACGTTTGCAGATGCCACGTGGTTTGGAGGAAGCAGCCAGGCCGGGCTTGGCAGGGGAAATCGTTGCCTAATGAGCTGTGATTGACATAATTTGACTGCTGGATTACAAATCTGCGGTGAGGCTGACAGGAAATATCCTCTTACCCCTCCGAGCGGGGTTTGGGTGTACAAAGGGCTCCTCTGTGGGATGGAGGGCTTGGCCAGAGGGTGAGGGAGCTGCTCCTGCCATCCCCAGTTCCTGCCATCCTACTTGTCCCTGCTTTGCCCACAGGAACATCTTCCTTCTCTTGGAATTCCCTTCTTCCCGCTGGATTTTGTCCGAGCATCATTTTCCCTCCCAGGGAAAGCAGTTTGAGTGTCTCCTGTTGAAGGATTTGGAAGCTCAGTGTGAAAACTTGATGTTTCCCAGCTGTTCCCCTTCTTCATTGTCCATCAGATATATTAGGCATTGTTTTATAAAATATATATATATATATACATGGTTTAGGGTCTGCAAATCATTATGGAGCACGACGGGGCTGCAGGAGATATCTGTGGGATAGGATCAGCTTCCCTGCTTTGGTGGGCACTGGATTCCTTGTTGTGATCCCTAAATTTAACAGAATCCCTTGGGATGGATTCGAGTTGAGATCCTGAAATACCTGCTGCAGGTGGGAGTGGTATTGGGAGGTGAGAGGCACTCAGGTGGGTTTAGGAATCTTCAGGAAAATGAGATTTCTAAAGTCCAGATCTCCAAGGGACCTGTGGGGTTTCCTTGTTCAGGCCTCAGCTCTGACAGGCTCCTGCCACTGGGGTTTTTCCTCAAGGTCTCATTGGAGTGATTGGGGCAGTGACACTTTTGCTTGAAGAAACAACCTAATAAATCAGAGGGGTTCAATGTACAGCAGTGCCAGGTGGTGACATTTCTGCCCAGCTGCTTTGTCACTCAGGGGATGGCATCTGTAAGTTTTTCCACCTAGACATCACAGGAGAACATTTTTGTAAGACTGATTTTTTCCTTTGACTGTCTGGAATACGAGGGTACTGTAGTGGGTATTTAGCTGGTGGTAACCCTGCTAGAATTAATTTCAGCTCCTGGAAACCTGGAAGACTTCAAAAATATCTGGGCTGATGTAAATGCATATATTTTTCAGTGTACCATTTTTCCATGCCAAATAATCCCATTAGTTTGGATGATGGTGGAGGGATGAGCCCTCTAAATTATTACACATCAGCTTTTATTTAAGGTGAACAACAACAGATCAAGCAAAACCTCTGCCTTTACCTTTAACCTGCCCCATCCTCCTTCCTCAGAGCATTGAAGCTTTATCAAACCTCTCTATCAACTTCCTTAACCTTGTGTGCAAGATAAAGGGGGTTTTATTGTTTTTGTTTTGTCATGCAGAAGTTGGCCCTGAGGTGTGAAATAGTCTCTTGTGTATTACTCCATGTCGTGGGTGATGCTAAAGGAAGAATTGGAGAGGTGCAGGATGAAATTCAGAGTTTACAAGGCGATCTTAAATAAATCAGTAGCTCTTGAGTAGTTTTTGATTGGTGATTGAATGACATGAAGCCACGGGTGGCTGCCTTCAGTCTTTCATTTTAAAATCACTTTAGCTTCTCCTGCTGCATGAGAAGGTATTAAAGTGCACAGAAACTTCTCCCCCTGAGCAGCAGAACTCAGCAGATAACAAACCCAAACCAAAATGTTTGATTTCCTCTTGTGTCTTCAGAAGTACAGTGGTGTTTATACTGTATGTTTGGGTTGTTGGACAAAGGTTGTGAACCATTCAGGAAACTTCTTAAAGACTCCAACCCCTTTTGGAATAAAACATCCCTGTGAAGGTGTGCATGGGGATTATCAACCCCTGTCCTGTGTTTGTGTGGCTGCTTTGCAGAAGGGGAATGTTGGTTCCCTGCTGGAATTCTGGGTGCTCCTTCCAGCTGCAGAAGGGACTGTGCAGGTGTTCCATGTGGGATCAGCACCACCCCTGCTTTAACAGGGTCTGGGCAGTCTCTTGCTCTCCTTTTGAGTCCAGCACCTGCTGGAGAAATGATTTTTTTCTTCCCAGTCTGTGAGAAGAAGTTTAAATCTGACCCCTTGGTCTGGAGCTCATCACTGAGGGGGTGAATGACCCTGCAGAAGTAGCTGGTTTTGTTTTCCTCCTTATTTCTCACTCAGGATCCATCCTAAAATGAAACCAACCTTTGACCGTCACTTTCTGATTCTAATTTTGTTCACTGGGAGGTTACAAAGGGGCAAAGCTTGTGCCATCCCTGCCTTTTTCCCCCGAACACAGGTTGAGTTTGGAGCTTTGAGTTCATTTTCCAGGCTGTTGTTGTAGTGGGAAGGGGGAATGAATACAGCCCGGTGTTCCTTTGGAGCTGGAAACCCCCTGGGATTTGTTGCAGTTTTGCTTTTGCTTTCCTTTGCTGACCCAGCCATGGTTTGTGATGCTGGCTTTGGGAAGGTGGCTGCCAAGGGTCCCTGAGGCAGGTTTGTGCTCCAGGGCCACCAGCACTGCTGTGCCCAGCTGGAAGGGCTGGCACTGGTGCCCACTGTGGATTTAGGGCACAGGGAATGTGAAATCCCTTGGGTTTTGCTGCAGGTTCTGCTGCACAAGTCGTTGCTGGAGTCGCTGACATCCAGCAGGAGAGTTTGGTGCCACTTTGGCACCAAAACCATTCCAGGGTGCTCCAGGCCCCATCCAGCCTGGCCTTGGACATTCCAGAGATTGGGGCAGCCACAACCTCTCTGGGCACCCTGTGCCAGGGCATCCCCACCCTCCCAGCCAGGAATCCCTTCCCAATATCCCACTTAACTTTAGGGGCACCAAGGGCAGCCCTGGGGGCTCTGCTGCCATCACCAACCCCTTCTGCCCCTGGGCCACCAGGACACAACCTCTGAAAGGGCAGGAGGTGACAGAATCCCAGGATGGCCTGGCTTGGAAGGGACTTCAAAACTCATTCCCTGGGGTGGGACATGGCAGGGACACCTTCCACTGTCCCAGGCTGCTCCAAGCACTTCCAGCCTGGCCTGGGACACTCCAGGGATAGCATCTCTGGGAATAACCCAGATTTTTGGGGTTCTGTGATCCCCAGGCAGCCCAGCCTCTGTCCCGGGCTGGCCTGGGTCTGGCAGGGCAGGCTGGCACCCGGCTGTGCCCGCAGGAATCCGTGTTGGAGCTCTGGCACCGTGACCTCCAGCTGGAGAGCTCTCCCCAGCACGAGCGAGCACATGAATTATGCAAAGCATGCTAATGCAGCAGCACTTCAGCACCAGTTTGTTTTTAAGCATCTGGGCTGCCTCTTGGGTTTGAATTAAGCACTTTCTGATCAGGATCAAAACACTTCCCCGTGCAGGAAGCCAGGCATGAGGAGGGGTTGCTTTTCCTGCTCCCTTTCCATGTCCTCAGAAGATGTGGGGACAGCAGGAGGCTGGAGCTGCAGCTCTGGAGGGTTTTTTCTCTCTGCTGGGAGGTGTAAATGGGATTTTTTTCTTTGGTAAGCAGAAGATTAGACTTTAAAACCAGCAGAGCAGTTTGTTGCAGGCGGTGCTGGTGATCCAGCTGCCGGAGGACTTCTGTGGTGAGCAGTGTGCAGCCACATTTTAGACAAACTCAGCTGAATTATTGTTTTCTTTGTTTGGGAGGGTCCGTTTGGGAATTTGGTATGGGAAATAAGTGACACCAACTTGTTCCATTTGATTTATATTTGGGTTAGAGAGAATCTCTAACCCTGAGCCTCCAGCAGTGCAACATCCCTGGGACCAGAGGGCTCAGGCTGCTCAGGTGAAGGCTGCAGGTGCTTAAAAAGTGGGAATTTCCTGTTTACCTCATCCCGGTTTCAGTTCTGGAGGGTTGAGCAGGTTTCCATCCCTTCCTACACTCACACCAGTTGGCCCCAAGGGTTGTGGCCTTGCCCACATTGTTGCTGAGAAATGCAGTGTTAGTTCCCAGTTAGTTCTGCTCCAGTTCAGGTTGGATTTCAGGGAAAGGCTCTTCCCCCAGAGGGTGCTGGGCACTGAGAGCTCCAGGAGCATTTGGACACTGCTTCCAGGAGTGCCCAGTGTGCTATTTTGGGGTGTCTGTCCACAGGAGCTGGATTAATGATCCTGTGATCCTGTGGGTCCCTTCCAGCTCAGGATATTCCCTGATTCTGTGATCTGTGCGTGCTGAAAGGTCTGTGATGTGCACCCCTGCTTTTACTCCCAGCTCTGACCCTGATCTGCCCTAGTTCCAACAACCTACATGTCCAGAATTCTGTATGGATGTACTGGAAAACGCGAGCATTAATCTCATGTTAAATTAAAGCCAGGCTTTGCCTCTTCCCAAAACAACGCCTTTCACGAGTGTTTCATTGCAGAAAGACTTGGCTGATGTATAACTTGTCTATACTGTGCTCTGAGTAACATATTGCAGAACTCGAGCGTGTGTTGGTTTTCAATTTACCCCGGGATCTCTTTAACAAAACAAGTGTTTGTCCGCGGGGACTGCGCAGCCTTAAACATACATTTGGGCAGGATATTCATAAAGCACCAGAATGGGGGCATTGTCCTGGCAATGAATGCTCCTCACACGAGAGCTGGGCCGTGCTGGACCTCCAGGACTGGGCTCTGCAGCTCTGGAGAGTGCCTGTGTGTCCTGGACCATGAGCTGGAGCCGCGCCCGGCGCTTCCCGGCCTTGGGGAGCTGGGGACAGCCCGGGAGCTGGGGACAGCCCGGGAGCTGGGGACAGCCTGGGAGCTGGGGACAGCCTGGGAGCTGGGGACAGCCCGGGAGCTGGGGACAGCCTGGGAGCTGGGGACAGCCCGGGAGCTGGGGACAGCCTGGGAGCTGGGGACAGCCTGGCCTGGGAGCTGGGGACAGCCTGGGAGCTGGGGACAGCCTGGGAGCTGGGGACAGCCCAGCCCTGGGAGCTGGGGACAGCCCGGCCTGGGAGCTGTCCTGCTCCTGGGACAGCACTCCCAGACCTGGCCTGGGCCCCAGGGAGGGAGCCCGTGGCAGGAGGATCCACAGGAAAGCTCCCAGAGGTTGTGGCTTCCCTCCTCACGTTGCCCGAGCGGTGCGGAGCAGTGTTAACCATGGAGGGACGGACGGACACGGGGACTGGTTTCAGGGATAGATTGCTGGGATTTTGGGATGTTGGGAAAGAATTCCTGTCTGAGAGGGTGGAGAGGCCCTGGAATGAATCCCAGAGAAGCTGTGGCTGTCCCTGGATCCCTGGATCCCTGGATCCCTGGATCCCTGGCCTGGAAGTGTCCCAGGCCAGGTTGGAGCAGCCTGGGACAGTGGAAGGTGTCCCAGCCCATGGCACTGGATAATCCTTAATGTCCCCTCCAGCCAAATCCACTCTGGAATTCTGTAGCTCCGGCCTCCTGCCCTTTCAGAGCTTGTGTCCTGGAGCTCCAGGGGCAGAAGGGGTTGGTGATGGCAGCAGGAGCCCCCAGGGCTGCCCTGAGCATCCCCAAAGTTTGTGGGCAGCTCCAGCCACCCTCCCCACGTGGTTGTTGGCCGGCTCCAGCTCAGCACGGAATATTCTTGAGCCTTCCAGAATCACACAAATTTTAGATTTTTCAGTGTGTTTTTGGGATTTTGTGAGAGAGAGACTTTAAAAAATACAAAAACTCCTCTTTTTTTTTTTTTCTCTTTTTCTTTTTAATATATATTGTTTGGCCAGAAATCCTTTACTATAAAAGGACTTGGGGCAGCTCTAGATTGTACATCTGTTCCTTGTTTGTCTGCAAAATGACTGCACAGTGGAGGCCAAAAGCAGAGAATAGAGGGTTGTACAAATTGGCAAAGTTGCTGAAGTCTTTCAGAAGCCAGTAATTGCAATGAAGAAGCAAATTGTTCAATCCAGAAATCCTGGTTGTTCATCCATCCCACATCCTGACATGTCCCCCTCTGACTCCCCTTGTCCTGCTTTGCAGAGGACAGATAAATATCAGATATCCAGATAAATATAAATATCTCAGTTCCACCTGGGGCAGGTTTGGAGCAGGGTGGGTGGCACCGTTATCCAGAGGGTCTGGGAAGGGATGGAAATGGCTTGGCTGAGTTTATACAGCGCTTTTCTGACAAAGGTTCCCAATAATTTACTGTGTTTGGGAGTGCTTCAAAGGCCTCTCTGCCCAGCTCTGAGCCTTGCAAGTGCAGATGATCAAATAAATTAACTATCACAAATATTTAACTAAAAGCCTGCTCAAACAGGAGCTTTGATGTTGAGTGTGTGTGTGGGAGCCTCTCTGTGGCTGTGCACTCTCCCAGGGATATTGGGTGAACACTGAATTTGCCTCTTCTCTCAGATATAAGAAGCCTAAAACTGGAAATGTAAATAATAATTAATTACATTTCTTTTTTCCCCCTCTGTGGTGCTGGGTGGCTTTGGATGAGTGATGGCACAAGGAGTTTTCCTGGGAGGCTGATGGAAAGCAGATTGAACACTGCAGTCACACTTTTGAGGACTTTTGAGGTTTTGGCCATGCCATCCCTACAAAAAACTTTGGCTCAGCAGAGATTTTTCATGGCACTGGTGCCAGGTGTGGCTTGGTGGCCACAACTCTCTCCAGGTAACCAGGGTCCATTTGATGTTGGGATAATTATTAAAGCTTCATGGACTGAGCCAGGAAATGTTTGGTAATTAATTTAATCCCAGCTGCTTACAGGTAGCTGGGGTGGATGGCTGTGAGTTGTTGGCTAAAAATTGCAGCTTCCTGAAATAGTCTGGGAGTTGTCAGAGCTTCCCAGTGATCTGCTCGCAGGGAATTGTGTCTGAGAGCTCAGCTCTGCTCCGTGTCAGAGCTTCAGCTGCAGATTCCTGTTCTCTTGATCATCTAAATGAGTATCTGAGTGTGGCAAATGCACAGTGTTCTTTTTTGCTAAATGAAACAAGAACTTTAGTGCCTGACGGGCGTTTTTTCTCCATGAATTTTTCAGGAGCCTCTGGCGGTGCTGTGAGGAAGGTGAGGAGTGAGAGGGATGGGGAAAGGTGTCCCTGCCCGTGGCAGGGGTGGGATGGGATGAGCTTTAGGGTCCCTTCCCATCCAAACCCTTCCAGTATTCCATGATTCTGTGCCTGAGCAGGTGAATGAAGTGCATAAAACACTGTGGGGAAAAGGCTTTGCTTTTTGAATGTTGTTTTTAAGCTCCTTTAATCAAGTTTTCCTTGTTATTGTGCTGACCACGCTCAGGAGAAGTGAGAGATTCAGCTGACCCTGATCAAATGGCAGAGGAGGGGGGGGAAGAGGAATTTAGGAAGCTGAGTCTCTGATTTGGTATGGATTAGAGGGAAGTGACCTCTCAGCTCAGCCCACGCAGAGGTTTACAGGGTCAGGGGTGGCACTGGTGACCTTTTCTCCTGTCTGAGGCATCTCTTGCTCCCTGTCTGAGTCTGCAGGAGCTTTGGGACCGTTCCCAGCTCTCCCATCACTTGGTGTGGGAGCAAGAGGTGTTTTCCAGAAATAAATCTGGGCATATTCCTGGAAATCCAGCCTGTTGTGAGCAGAAGGCAGGTGGGCTTTCTCCATGCTCGGGAATGATTCTGTCACATCCAAGTGCTTCAATTAGAACATAAAAGAAATTATGCAAGAGTTCTCATGAGCTGAGTCCTTCCCTGCTGAGCAGCAGGAGCCCTGTTCAGGATCCTGCAGCAGCGAGGGGGATGCAATGAATTCCTAAAAGCCAGGAAAACCAGCCCTCAGTATTCTCCTGCATCCCTGGGGGTGACAGATCCAAGGTATCCTGAGCTGCATTTGCAGGGAAGAGGAGGAACCTACAAACACCAGCCAGGCAAAAATTGATTAAGCATGAAATTCTTCCCTGGCAGGAATTCTCTGCTGGCTGGGGGACAAAAGGTTGCACAACTGAAAGGGAAAAGGAATTTTATTTGGAAAGCTCTGAGCTATTGTTTGTTTGGTTTTGCTGGTGTTTATTTTCTGTCTGATGGCAGATCTTTGTTAAAGGTGAATTATCCCTTCTGTTTAGCAAGTGGAGTGAAAACGGCCCCGATACACTTGTGAGGCATTCAGGGAATTGTTGGAATTGTTAGAATTGTTCCAGGTGCTCCGAGGAAGTGCTTGGGGATACTTGAGGTGCAAGAACCTGTGTGGAGCAGAGTAATCCTTGTGTTTCTGACATTGAAACAGCCCAGACAGCCCAGAAATAAATGCTCAAATGCACTGAAACATCACAGAGAATACCTGTTGGAGTATTTTAAGTTTAACCTACAGGCTTGTTTGGGTGCCACCTCCCAGCTGCTGCTGCTGTGCCAAAATATTCCACAGAAAAGACGTGGGAGGAGAAAAGCACCTCTTTTAAAAGGCTGGGAAAATTCAGCTTTGGGTTTATTCCATCTCAGGAGCAGTGGGTTTGGTGATTCCTTGTCAAGAAGATGTTCCTGCTGTGACAGCTCAGGGTCTGCCCCAGGGCCACCCTTCCCTGGGCTCACAGCACAGCCACGTTTTAACTCTTTTTAACCAGGATTTCCTGCAGCAGGGCCTTTTCCCACAGAGATACCAGGGAAAACAGGGAGGCCTTCACTGTGTGCAGCCAAAACACTGCTCAGGGGCTGGGATGGGGCTGCTCTTATCCCACTGACCTTGGCCACATCCATGGGCACGGCTGCTGTTCCTCTGGGAGCTCCACACACTCACCCTCTGCTGCTCAGGAATGACCCAAGTTTGTTTTTCAAGGTACCCAAATTCTGGCTGTTTCCTCCTCTTTTCAACCAGCAGAGATTTTTCCTTTTCTGCTCATTCCCTCCAGCAGCAAATTTTAGGTCAAAACTTTCCCTTTCCTCCCGGGAGCTGGAAGCAGCAGCTCTTGCAGCATCTCAGTGCACCACGATAACAATAACAGTGATAAAGGCTTCAGACAGTGATTAAAGGAGCAGATTTATGGGGTTTTCTGGCCAGACTCCACCCTTGGAGATGTCTGTGCGGGTCCTTCCCTCAGGGATTGTGCCCAGCCAAGGGTGGGGGGTTGCTCCTTGGCCAGGGGGGTGTTTGTGGTGCTGTCCCTGCCCCATTCCTGGCTCCGTGGACATTCCAGGACATTTCCAGCCCAGCTGTGGGAGCTCAGCCCTCTCTGTCTGCTCCTGCTTCTCTGGGAGGCGTTTGGAACTTCGTGGGAGGGAATGTGGCTGGAGAAATATCAACATGCCACGAGCAAATCCACCTCGTTAGGGAGCAGGGTTTAACATTTTTTGCATTAGTGGGAGGCTGAACTGTGGTGTTTGTGTGCTTGGGGTGGAGGGGGAGGGATCTGTGCGCTGTGTCTGGGATGGAAATCCATCAAAATGGGAAAGATGGGGAAAAGAAAAACCCCCAGGGTTGGGCTTGCTGTCCCACAACCACCCCTGGCTTGCTGGAGGAAATCCTGGCTGGAATGCTGTGCTGAGGTGCACAGGAGGGGCTGTGGGAAGTGATGCCAGTGGCAAGGGTAGCTTTAGGTGGAGATTGGGAAGGAATTCCTGCCTGGGCTGGAATTCCCAGAGCAGCTGTGGCTGCCCCTGCATCCCTGGCACTGTCCCAGGCCAGGCTGGAGCAGCCTGGGACAATGGAGGGTGTCCCTGCCGTGGCAGGGGGGGAGTGGGATGAGCTTTAAGGTGCTTCCAACCCAAACCAGTCTGGGCTTTTGGGATTTCTCTTCAGGGACAGCTGTGATTTAAGGAGGGGGCATTTCCCTGTTCCATCACTGCCACACTTCCCTTGTCCAGCTGATGAGGATGCCCAGGCTGTGATGAGCCAGGTGATCTCTTCTAGCACGTTTTTATCATGTTAGAGTTATTTATTAGGATTGTTTTTCCACTCTCTGTCTCCTGGTTTTTTCCTGGAGACAGAGGCAAAAACCAGCCTTTCCCAGCAGCTGGGATCTCTGAGCAGTGTCTGCTGTTCTGCCAGGAGAGCCCAGCGCTGCCTTCACGTTGTTTCCTGGTGTGTTTGTGCAAATCTTGGGTAGCTCTGGTGCCATTTTCCCTCCTTTTATGTCACATGTTGATCTCTGGAAAATGTCACCTACCCAGGTGTTAATGCAGTCTCTCAGTTCCCATGCAACACCAGAACTGTAAAATAAAAAAGGCTTTATTTTACTCCAAATAAAACAACAGCTGTACTTACAAACCTTTCTGAGCAGACTTTTTAGGTAGTGCTTTACACTGGATTCTGTCCTTCCTTCCCTGTTCAGTGCTCAACTCCTCAGCTCATGTGAAAATATAAAACTTTCTTTATTTCTTTTTTTTTTTTTTTTCATTTTAATAGGCAACATCTTTTTCCCTGAGTCCCTGGGTTGTGGTAGCCCCATATTGTGCAGGGGTTTATGTTACATGAACAACCATTTCACTTGGTCATACCCAATTTAAGTTCTAGGCAGATTTTTACTGGCCTTTCACTTAACAGTTAAATCATCTGGAAAACAGATTGGAGTTTTTATGTTGTGTGGGGTTTTTTCCTGAGGTAAAACCAGCCTGAAAATCACCCTAAGTGCTCTTCAGTGTGCAGGGCTGGAATGATGTCCCACCTCAGCGTGGGATACAGCAGGAGCAGTTTAATAGTTTTTAAAATTCAGTGTAATCAGTGCAGTGCTTTGGGTTTGGCTGGCAGTGGTTGATTAAATGCCACAGATTGGTGTTTTTTTACCTTCATATGAGAGATTCCCTTTCCTTAAAACAGCATTCCAAAAACAGGATGTCTTCAAATCCCATGCAACAAATCCTCAAAAATCCCTTTTAAACGTGGAGTAATTGCTGATAACTTCTGAATGATGAAGCCAGGAGAAACCTCAAATGAGATTGAATAAACTCTATTATCCCAGTGTTTGTGCATGAGATGAATGGAATAATGGGAAAAGCAGAGCAGATCCCATTTCTTCCTAGGAAATGAGTTGGGAGAGTGGAGTGGGATGCAGACAGTGCTTCCAGCAGGGGAATTGATGCTAATTGGCAGCTAATGGATCAGCAAATTCCCAAAAAAAATGGGGGGCAGGCAGCCTCACAGGCTCAAATTGGATCATTTGGAGTAGAAAATCCAGGGAGAGACAAAGCACAAACCCATTCTGCTAAAAATGCAGGAGTTGTGTAGGATTTGGTGATTTGACAGATCCAGTGGGATGGTCAGGAATGCTGCTGCCCCACGTCAGTCACGTTTCTCACCCAACCAAAGAGATTTTTGTCTCTGGAAATGCCTCATTTCAGGAGTGACTTCCAGCTCTCTGAGTCAAGTGATATTTTTGTCTTTACGTAGGAATATTAGAGCTGGAATTCCAGCAGAGGTGTTGAGATCCTTGAGGGATGGATGCTTGGTATTAAATGGAGATGCTTTTATCTGAGATGTTGGTATTTAGGGGAGAGTTGTGTAATCTGAGTTTTAGGAGGTGTTTCAGGATAAGAGATTGGTCCTGGGGAAGGAGCTGGGATGAAACCAGGCTTCCTTGATCCAGGGGATTATTTGGGAGCTGGGGAGGAGCAGATCTCCTTGTGGGGTGCTCTTTGCCAGCTTTTGCATGCCAGGGGGCTGCAGAGTGAAACAAGTTCCTGCTGAACACAGAAAAGGCCAGACAGTTTCCATGTTGGATTTTGTGACCGTGCTTCTCTTGGTGGAGCTTGGAGCAACCTGAGGTGACACCCCTCCTCAGTACAGTCCAGAGGGTCTGGCCCCCAAAATCCCTGGAGAGAGGAATTTATCCCCCAGCCTGCTCAGGGGATCATCCAGGAACGTGTGGATACGAGAGGGAGAAGCTGGGATTGTCCTCAGCAGGATGGGTGTGCAGGAGCTTTTCCCCTTAACTGCTTCTGAGGATTTTCTAAAGCTGTTCAAAGCAGGGGGAGAGGGAACTCAGCTGTTCCCAAGCAGTGCTAGCCTGGCAGGGAGTGCCCTGTGCTGTGTTATTTAATGCTCACCTTGTTCATCTCTTGCAGCACAACTTGAGCAGTTTATTTGAAGGTTTGGGTTAGAACAGATTTGCTTGGTGTCTCCTCCTGTATGTTGAATTTCTCGGATTTATTGGTTTTAGACATCCTCTTTTCATTCTGTTCCTTTGGTGTTTGGGAAAGGATATTTTATTTGCCTTTTACTTCCCATTTGGAGCCTGGTGTGTGGCACTGCAACCCTGCCTTCCCTCATGTTTTCCTCACCTTTTCAAGTGCTCAGGACTCTTGAGTTGTAAATATTTAGGTGCCTGTTTGGATCTAGTTTGTGAAATCCTTCCTGATGCTGGAATCATTTATCTCATCTCTTCATTTCCTCCATCCCAGCAGTTTATAGATTTTTTAAAATTCTTTTATGCTTTACTCAAACCTGAATCTGAAGATGGAGGAGTTGAACTCATCCAATCTCAGGGTATTTTGAGCCATGGTGGTTGGTGAGCCCAGGGTGGCTCCTGAAATGCTCCTTTATTTGTGTATTGCCTTCCCTTGGCCACCTCCCTTCCAGTGCTTGTTTCCTTCTCCTTCTCCTTCTCCTTCTCCTTCTCCTTCTCCTTCTCCTTCTCCTTCTCCTTCTCCTTCTCCTTCTCCTTCTCCT
>VZUI01058468.1:0-15940 GCA_013401135.1 Cettia cetti
CTGCTGGCTGAATCTTCTCTGAGGGCAACTTGACCTTGGAGGTAAATTCCATGATGGACAAAGGGAAAAAGAATACATGAAAGAACCAATGGGGAGCAGCCTCTGGGCAGAGACCAAAATAGTCATAGAAACACTTATCAAACTATGATAGTAACAAATTCCAAGGTAGGAAGCCTCAAGCAGGGTAACTAAAACTACACAAAAGTTACAATAAAAATCCTAAGCTCATATCTAAAACCTATAAAACGAATTCTGCTTCCCCACACTCCATGAGACTACCTTGTGCTGATTTTATTCTGTGTTGTGTAATGTTCCTTGTAATTACTAGTGTATCATCTTTCTCCGTTTTAACATCTTTTCCATACAGAGCATATCATGGTAAGATATTGTAAACTATGGATCTACTCAGTTATTGGCAGACATTAAATGCACAACCACAAAACCACTGAATGGGCTGGCTTGGAGGAGACCTTTAAAGATTGCTTAGTCCAACCATCCTGTCAAGGGCAGCGACACCTGTCACCAAATCAGGTTCATTAAGGTAATGACCAATTTGGCCTTGAACTCTTCCAACAAAGGAGCATCCACCAACTCTCTTGGCAGTGACTCACCAGACTTTTCTTAAAGAATTTCTTCCTTATGTCTGGTCTAAGTCTACACTCTTCCAGTTTAAATCCATTGCTCTTTGCCCTGTCACCACAGGCCTTTATAAAGAATCTCTCTCCATCTCTCTTTCAAGTCCTGTTTAAACACGGAAAAACCATAATAAGATCCCCGTGGAATATTTCCTTCTCCAAGCTAAACAACCCACTCTCTCTTAGCCTTTTCATAGGAGGTCTCCAGCACTCATCATTTTCGTAGACCTCCACTAGACCTGCTCCAACAGGCTGAAGATTTTCCTTTGTTCTGGGGAGGCCAAAACTACATGCAGTATTCCAAGTGCAGTCTCATGATATGTATTCGGTTTAAAGCAACAATAACCCAATAATTTTGGTTCTGGAAAATAATAATGCTCTTTAGAAAATCTGACTTATGGCTGGATTTAACATTACTACTAAGTAAATATGGCTTTTTCTCCATCATCTGAAAGAAAGATCCCTATCTAAATGAAAGGCAAGAAAATGTAGGGTCTCCCCAAAAAACTGCTATGCATATAAGTATTCAATCAGAAAAGGTGTTAGCACTGTAGTAGGCTCTTTCTTTCCTAACACATTTGCCTCTTTCTCAGAATAAAACTACCTATGGAGCTGGAAAAAAAACCCCATTCATCACATAACTTTTAAATGTCTATATCTGCAATGCTGACATTTGAAAATATTATTTTTGGATATAGGGGCCAGAGGGAGGTGATGAGAGGTTGGTTAAGAGTGATGCTGGCCAGAGCACCTGCTGTCTCTTCATACTGAAAAAACAAAGCACAACTTCCCAAGGCTGTGCAGCAATCATTAGTATGAAATGTAAGTGTAACATAGAGTGAAAAATGTGGAGGTGGATGGGGTTTCCTTGCTGTGCTGACTCAGGAAAGGTTTCATAGGGAGTTCTCAGCCTTATTGGCAGAAAATAAGGAAAAATGTTAACTTTTTTTTATTTATGCTCCTGTGTAAAAGATTTTCTAGTCATATTCCTGGCATAAAGTTTTGTGATAACTCTCATGAGAAAAAATATATTGCCCTTCTCAACTTTTCCCCAGTTAGATTAGATGACATCTTGTAGTACTACTGCAAAGGTGACTGGGATGGGGATACAGAAGGAAGTGATTATTTTTTAAAAAATTAGTATTTTTGGTTTGAAAAAAATCCAAGTCCTCCCTGTTAGACATAATAAGGAGGGCCAAAAATGTTTAAAACTTTTGTGTCAAAGTTATTAACTACAGCATTTTTCATAAGATAGTTTTTTATCCCTTGTAATTTCCTGAAGACAAGTAGATTCACAAAAGATTCCTTCAATTGAATAAGAGAAAACTTGAGGGCTGGTAGAAATGAGAGTGAGGGAGAAAGTGATTAGCAAGTTCTGACTTTAATATTTATAGGATTGCTTGAAAAAAAATCTAGAATACTTTATTAATATCAAAAAGATAAAATAATTTCTCCCACATGACAGGTTTAACAGGACCTCTTATTGAACATTCAATGTTGAAACTCAGCAGTGGAGGTGGAAGACTTCCGTGTAATTTTTTCTTCACAAATAAGAGTAGTGGCTATCATAGAGCAAATAGCTATTCTGTTGATTAAATTTTTTAAAGAAAATAAGAGAAAAAATTTTAAAACTCCATAATTAATGTAATAAGTCTGTCTGGATGTACCAATCAGAATTTTGTTTTTATTAGCAAAAGATGTTCTGCAGACATATGGGTATTAGTTTCATCTATTTCTTATCTGCTTTAATTGTGTAAGATTGGTGGTCACACCAATGAACAGTGCGTTGCAGAAAGATGGATAGTATCCCTTAATTGTCCAAGGCTTTTGTAACTGTGATCCCATCTCATTGGAGTCAGGAGACTTTCTGTGTTTTGTAGTAGTTTGTCAAATGTGCAACCAAGTAAAACTTCAAGATAACAAGTATTATGTTGAATAACACCTACATTATTTATGTAAGATCCAGAAAAATCACCTAAACTCTTTTAATCTTTTAAGGGACAAGCAGACACTTTAAAAAGGTAAGTCAAAATATAATATTATATCTATTTATTAGTTTTGATACCTTATTAATATTATTACATCATTGCCACTTGGGTATTGATTTTATGGGAATGAGTATCCACGCATCTAAATATCATTGGATCAATTTGGTAATTCACACTGCGTAACATTTCCTCTAAATTTGTCCCCAGATGTATGAAGATTATCCATGCATTTAAAATGTAATGGTGGCAGCTTACAGTGTTTCTCCAAAGAGGATATTCTCCAATATTTATCTCAATATGCTCCTCTAAAGAGAAAATTTGATTCAGCATTTTGTCTTCTATAATTGTGGGATTTTAACAAGAAGATCTTTTTATTGACATTAAATAATTAAATTATTTTTGATCTAGTCTATTTTAAACATAATTTACTAAAGCTCAGCCTCAGCCATTCCATGAATTTAATTGGGTAGCTGGATGGCAACAGAAAGAAAGGCTCACTCCTCAAGTTTCAACATTTTGTAATTTTGTGCAGAATGGAAACATTGCTCCAACTCAACAAAAGGAGCCACTTTCCTGAACACAGTGTGCAGCCAAGCAATAACCAACCTCACTGGAAAACTGCTGGTTTTATACACAGATTTTTGGTAAGGAGCTCACGGCTTTTGAAAGGGGTTGGTTCACATGCAGAACTGTTTTCTATATTCTCAAAAAGAGGAAAAAGTTCTGTTCTTACAAGCAGGTTTCAGCACTTCTGTGGCAGGTCTTCTAAATTCAACATGTGCATAAATGAACTTAAACAATTTTCAGAAACTATGTTAATTTATATTTAAAATCTACCTGGAATTAACCAAAGAAATAATGTAACTTAGATCCTTTTATATATGAGAAACTGCTACATGATATAAGTATTCCTCTTCTCTCTCCCAATTACTATGTTTTATTTTTTCACAAAAATCAAACTTTTAGACTACTTTTTTTGGCTAATTTATGCTGCCAATTGACAATATTGACACCTGTTTGATTACCACAGTATCTAATTAACTGGTGTCCTGTGATAGCTGCCTACAATGTTGTTTGTACAGCACTTTTTTTTTATGCTCTTCAGACCTCTGATCTGATGTCTGACACACTTGAAGTAAGTAGAGCAGAAATTTAGTTAAAGTTCAATACAGAGCTGAGCAATTTAAACCAGATTGCACCGTAAGCTAAAAGAGTGTAAGCTCTCTTTGTGTGCAACTCAAGCTGCCTGCTTTGAAGTGGAATCCTATCAAGAAAAGCCCTCAAGGCCTTGTCAACAGAGGAGATCGACTGTGGTCTGGTAGATTATTTAAAGGTCATTATTTTGGAAGGATTTTTGGATAGAATTCACACTGTCTTTTTGAGACACATGTATTTTTAAGATTCTTATTGCATGATTTGAACACCCCCCCCCCCCCCCCCCCCCCCCCCCCCCATCTCTTTAGTATTAAAATCTTTCAGGTTATAATTTCAGTTATTTATGTTATTGTGCACAAATTGGGAGAAAGAGGAAATTAGACACAACCATGAAGAACCCCATGAACTGCAATGAGCAGAATACAGCCTGTTTGTGGGATAGGATGGACTGACTGAAATGATAATAAACTCAGATCTTCTCAAGACTCAAGGGAAAAAAAAAACAACTTGCAGTTCTGGGGAAAATTAGAAATGGTAAAAAAAATGTGTTGCAGTAGTTTCATAATGCAGCAAGGTGAGACTTCTGTGCTTTTCTGGAACCAGGCAATGAGAAATTTTCCTCTTATAAGAGAAATCAGTGTTTGATGCTTTCTCTCCACAGCCTTTTTAATTGCTAATCAGTGTAAACAGGCTTATTTGTCTGTTCACTTTGAGAAAAGATGGAAAAAATCCCAAGCCAAGAACTAGTTCTATGGTGATTACTTTTAACCAGAGAGCTCTGTCTTTCTCACAGCCAATGACACATTCCTCTGCCATCTTTTTTGAGAAAACTTGCGCCTCACATAGACATCCCAACTCTTAAAATTTACACGGCACTTCAAATCAGATAAAGAGTTTTGTACAGCTGTTCTGCAATGTATAAAATTTCTTTGGATACCATTATAACTATGGACTATATCTTAGTCTTCTTTCCTGTTCCCCATGATTAAAAAAAAAAGTAATTAATTGAAACAATATTGTTAACGACCATCTGCTAGAAGCCAACCCTTCAGTGTCCTCCTGGCATGGTATCCATGGTTAAGTCTTTTCAGAAAGACTTCACGATGAGTTCTTATGTTCATGATACATAAAATGTTTTTATTGTCTTAGCTTACTACAAAGAATACCTCTTTCCACTCAAAATATGGTGCTTTCAGTGGCAGTTTCTGTAACATCTCTCAAGAAAATTGTCTTGCTTATAATCACACAACTGATCTCTAAATATGATACCACAATTGACTTGTAAATATACCACAATTGAGCTACAAATATGTAGCATTTTCACTTTAAATTAAAAAGATATATATTATGAGTATGGATTGTGCAATACATGACTGTATTAAAGAAGAGTGCAATGTTTATGTTGGTGCTTCAGATATATAAAGGTCTCTTGGGATGTGGTACTGATCTAGCTCTACAGATTGAACTGTCTCTAAATGAGATGACTATTTCCAACCAGTCCAAATATGAGCAATATTCAGACATTACTAAAAGCTCTCAGAGGGACATTGACAAATTGATGAAATGTAATTGTAAAGAAACCTGTGGGAATAGATATCAAGCATTGATATATTTTAGTACTGAACTCAATAGTGGAGAACGGATTTCTTACTTATTCCTAGATGTTATTCACAACTTCAATCCTTTTAAATCAAAGCCAAGCAAACCACCTTATTTTATATACCTCATTTTCCTTTCAAGACTGAAAAATTCTCTAGGGTGTAGTAGGAACATCACCTTAGAATAATCAATTTTTAATGTTAGAATAAACGTTTCTCCACTGGAAGCAAGATACTAAAATTTTAAGTTATCCAGTGAAATTACTGTATTTTCACAAGCTATTTAAATAAGGATTTCAGTGAAAAAAACTGTTGTGACTAACTGGATTTAAATGGAAAATTGGTGGAAATGTGGATGCATTGTTTTGAAGATGCTAGCATTTTTAATAAGATTGAAAAAAATGTAATTATGCTAATGCAGCAAACGCTAAATCAGCTTTGAATGTTTCTTTTGTCATGTATTCAAATCAGTTATAGCGCTCAAGTCCTGTTCCACATGAAGAGAATGTAAAACTGGCACAAACTGGTAGGTAAGTAAATCACTGTTCCATTTAAATTTCAAGGTCTGAGGCCTTGAAACACTATTTGTAGTCAAACAGCCTTAATAATTTTATCTCAATACATTTTTACTAAGTTCTTTTTTTATCTGTGTAGTGAAGCTTGAGAACTTTGTCCCTCAAAACCTGTTTTCTTCTCCAGAAAAAATAAAATTATACAGATTTGCAGTACAAGTCTACCTCTCAGAGTATTTAATCCACAGCTATGAACAGTTCATAATGGGAATGTAACACAGAAGGAAAGAGTTGTTTGTCAAGGTAAGTATAAACATATTCCTTGTCTGAGCTTCAGGATTTGAATTAGTAAATTCACTTCCAGGTGAAGCTGAAAATGTTGGTGTTGTTCTTAAAACTGTTAAGGATGATCCATCTGATATTCTTCTTAATTTTTAAAACAGGCATATCACAACTGAAATCATTAGAGGCTCTCTGAAATGCATGCCCTCCTTGACCAGAATTTAGTCTAAACCAAGGACAAATGATCTATCTTTTAGTAAGTAGAAGCAAGGCTACAAGATTTTGGTTCTCTGAATTAAAGAAAAACAAACTCCTTCCAAATCTCCCTACATACTTTTCCTCTTGTCCTTCCTCTGTTCTGAGTTCAGTAGTTGGCTCTTTCAAATCTGGACACTGGAATGAGCTTCCCAGGGAGGAGGTGCAGTCACCATCCCTGAAAGTGTTTTGGAAAAGACTGGATGTGGCACTTGGTGTAGTTGGCAGGTTGAAGTTAGGCTAGCAGTTGGAATCGATGCTTTCAAAGGTCTTTTCCAACCTAGCTGATCCTACAACAAATTCCTGCTCTTGGAGACAAATTTCATCTTGAAAAACAGAATGAAAACAAAAAAGATTCATAACAAACAAGCTTTTTATGCCAATAATAAAACAAAACCCATACATACTCACAAATATGCGTATCTTTATACACGTGTATTATATTTATAATACATATACATAATTTTCACATATATGCAGAAATATTTACGTGTGTTTGAATGTATAAATATATAGATGTATATATACACATATGTATATACATGAAATAATTGCTTCCATGCTCCAGGGAAACATGAGTTTCCTTGGAAGATGAGAACAAAACAGTAGGAAGTTTTCCAGAGTTATAAAAATAGTTGCAGTTCTGAGTGGCAGTTTGCTGATGCTAGCTTATACTGATAAGTAACAATATGATGGTGTCTCCTGAAAATTAAGTTTGTGTTTTTATATTAAGTAGTCCTATGTAGCCTTGAATCCTTTTTCTAAATAAAACCAAACATTAAAATATCTGTGCCTGGAACTTTGGATCTAAGAAATGGATAAAAAATTTTCAATTTCATAAGCTTCAGAGAAAAGCCGCAAAACACACCAAAAAGATATCAAGACCTTCAACATAAAGTAGAATACTTTTGTGGAAGACTAGATTAATTAGAGATATCCTAATACATCCAAAAATGATATACTACAGTACATTTCCATGACAGACAAGAAAAAAAAAAGTGACATAAACTTTCTGGTTTATTCCCATAGATGCAGAACAACTTGCTAATTTTAACTGCTTCTTTCAATACATTTATTACATGACAGAAATATGAAGTAGACTGCAACAGAAATTTTCTATTGTTATTATAAGAATGGTAATAAAAGCAATGGATTATTCATAGCAATTTCTGCAAGTGAGCGCTTATTAAAGAAGTTATAAAAGGCAACAGAAAGACAAGTAGAACTGATTAGATAATTGGTAAAAGAAAACCATAATCCATTATATCCATGATGGTGCATAAAATAAAACCTAAAACCCTCAAAGGACTAACAAAATGGAAGTTCATATGCTGCACAAATAAACCAAACCCCACAACAGTCCTCCCATTCACTGTATTTGGAGTTATCTTCTATAAATTTTCAATACTTGAGTAACAAAACTTTGGAGTGATTTTGCCTCAAAGCCTTCGCTGGTGCACAGATTTTGAGGGCCAGAAGAGTTTTGTCTACTAGGTTTTGCATGAAAACACCTCCAGCAGTCTAGCATTATATATTTTCAGAAAAAAGTCACTGGAAGATTTTGGAGCATTTTTAAATATCGCAGAAGAATTCTGCCCTTAAAACACGGAAGTCTGACATAGCAACTCTTCTCTTTTTTTTAGGTAACAAGGGTAACTATCCTGATATACTTTTACATGTGTTTTTACTATATACTACATGTAAACTAGTTATAATAAACTGCTGATCCAATGTAGCCTCAAATCTAAATTTTTATCTATTTACATTAAAGAACAGACTCGGAACCTGCAGGCTGCAGAATGCCTACAGACCTGAAAGGAATTTTCAAGTCAAGAATGTTTGCATTTTTACAGACTCCCTAATTGATTATTACAACTGATTATTTCATTTAAAATAATGGCTTCAAAGTTTTTCCAAATTACATATTCTAGCATGGTGAAACACACTTCCATTCCTTCTCTTTGTGTCCTCTGTTTACATTTTGTGCTTCCCAATTTTGACAGCTTTGTCAATAAAACAGGCACATCTAACAGATAGGTAGAAGTCTGAGAGTCCTGTAAGATGTAAACCACAAAGCTTGCAGCCTAATTTTACCATGTAAGTCAACATATATATTAATGACACTGGCTTATATCTGCTGAGCAGCCATATTTACTTAGAAACTCCAAAAGAAAATGTGTATTTCCAGAATGCTGCAGAATTACTGAAACCAACACAGATTAGCTCAGCTGTATTTTGTGACTCTATGCTCTGATTCACTCTCATCATATCATTTCCATGGACATGATTACAATGTTTCATATAGACTAAAGAAGTTTTGGTGGTACATTCATAGTTGTAAATCATTATAGACCTGCAATTTCCAATACAAATAGGAGATATTTGTGGTTTAATTGGCCAAATTCAGTGACTTTAATGCAACCAGTGATCAGGACTGTTAGCATTACACAAAAAGTTTCAAAGAGGGGTAGCAACATCTCTTTAGTCCTCAAATTGAAGACTAACATCTAGATGTTAACTAGATAACATCCTTTGTGGTTATTCTTAGTGCATTTTGTGTCTTATTGGTGAAAAAAAAAAAAGCAGCTACAAAAGCTCACAAATTTGGCCACAACATGAACGTGATATTGCAAAGAAGGGAAATAATGGTTACAACCCTCTGTAGGGTACCAATTAATATTTTTGAGCTTTGTTATAACTTTTTCTTTCTTTTTTTTTTTCTTTTTTTTTTTTAATTTGTCTTACCAGCTTGCCACATTTGCTTTTTGATTTTCCATGAATGCAAAATGCTAAAATGGATGAGTTTTTAAAACGTATATGTCAATACTTTCTTGGCTATCAGCATATTTATTGCTCTAGCACAGGATCTGACAAATGGAGCATAGGATACTCAAAGCTTACAAGAACTATTATTATGTTAGCACTACTAGCTAAGGGTTCTGAATGCTAGTTTTGAACTCTTCAATCTGTTCTGTTTGTATCATTTTCTCTTCATTTATATCTGTGTTCTTCTTACTGTTGTTTAGATGTAGCAGCTGGGACTATTTCCTGAAGCAAATAACTATAAACAACCCCAAACTGTGCCTACTATGTCTCCCGAACAGTTCTTAAAATCAATGTTTACTCTTTAATTTCTTATATCCTAGTCATGCTTAAGAATGTCTTTATCTCATAGTGTAGAACAGATGATTACATCTGTTTGATTTATATTTCAGAACTTCTGATTGTAAGAAAAAGAAAACCTGTTAGCTTATAAACAAGGCTCATAACAGCTGATTGTATATTTTACTGATGATGAAACATTGGGATTCACTAAGGTTTTTCAAGTTTTTGTCACTCTCGTGTGACATAACTCATAAAACAACTGTACATATGGCTTTTTGGTGACATTTGGAGGTTAGGACAGTATGAGAAAGAAAGGGAAAAGTTTTTTCCTCCAGAAAACACACATCTTGTGATTAAGTAGTCTGTAACCAGGCATCCATGTATTTAATTATTGTGCACACCTCCTATTATAATCGTCTTCTTTTTTGACAATTTTTCTGTCAACAAATTCTTTTCTTGCAGCTTCAGTGCAGAGATTTGCTTCAGAACCTCTGTAAAAAGGGGAAAAAGAAAGACTGTCCATTTCCTTTGTCAAAAATTCAGACAATGTCTCTACACATCTTTACCACATGATAATGCCTTCTATATGCTTCAAACTGCTGAAAAAGGAATACTGAATTCTTAGCTAAATACTTCTAAGTAAAGAGAACACCAGTAAAGAGAACACACTAACCTGGGCCACAAGACTATAAATGAATTAAGTATATCATGATGTATACTGAATGCTCCTATAGAACAGTAAGAAGTGTTAAGACAAATTGCCCTATCTCTGTGCTTGAATGAAAAAAAAAAAAAAAATCAGTAAAGGATCTTCTTCATTCCAAACTCCAACAGCTTTCCAGCATGGTCCAAGGTATATATCACAGTGGGTGATGAATTCATTCAAGCTACATTTCTTCAATACCAGTCAGAAGCCTGAAGTCAAATAGCCAGACAAGGGACTGTATGCCACAAAGCAAGTGAGGCCTGGGAAAATGCCCCAGCTGACTCCAGAAGAAAATATAGGGGGAAGGGAGGTACTCTGGGGCAGCTAAACCACAAAGTAAAAGATAAACATGAAAGAAAAACATTATCTTCATATAATGAAATTTTTTTCATTTTACTGAACAGAAAGAACTCCAGCTATAGATTACAGCTAGAAAGATAGGCAGGCTGTAGTTTATACATTTTAAACACACATGTGTACACGTGTCATTACCATTTAGTGTAATCTGGTATACTTAAGAACTGTGCCAGATGTCTAGTTTGTATGGCTAGGACATTCTTGTTAGGAAGAAGAAAAATAATTCTGAAACTTGTTAAATCCCCTCAAAAATTGCCTGTCACAACACTGCAGTTTCTACTCATCTAAAACAGTTTGTTTTTTTCTAAGTTAAACAGCTATCTAGTCTTGAACAATCTTTTTTAAGATACTCCTTCTTGCGTGACATTTCCCCAATAATTTTGGTTGCACTGTCTTCTCTTTTTTGGACCTCAAACTGCCTATGACAAGTGTTCTCAATGCTTCCCTTGAGGTCATAACATATAAGGAAAAAACTAATTGTTTATATCTAGGTCTACTTGGTGTTAAAGTCATGCAAACCTAGTAATTTCATTATATATTTTCAGACATAAACTGAAGGTGAAGGAGAAATCACGTTAAAACTTTCAAACCTTTTCTTCTTTCATTTTTTTTTGTATAAATCCTAACTTTTCCTGTTATTTAAGCTCATATGGAAGGATGAAAAGACTACTGATATCTGGAATTTACATGGAGTAAACACCCAAACCATATCACATTTCAAAAATCCAACACTTTCTTCATTAAACTTCCATCAGACCTTTTATCTTTGTAATTATTTCTAGCTGTAATTTCCCAGCTGACTATCTTGACCTGCATCCTATCTAAGACCTCCTAGAAAGAGAAGACACAAGTACTGAAATAATATTTTTGGAGTATTTAACAGCCCATATCTCTGAATCCCTTTTATTCACTTATTATACCTATTTGCCTTATATGTACATAATGCCATGTGATATTTTTCTTTACATTTCAAAAGTAATAAAGAGAATATCTGCACACGGTTTTTAATTTACCAGTAGTGAAAATGAAATGGTAGTTCATTTTTCCTAGATCCCACGAATTTGGTTTTCAAAATTAAGAGCACCCCCCCTACCCACAGAAATGCTAATTCAAAATCTCTGTAAGTCCTTTTAGCCTGTCTGTTGGCAAAAAAGGAATTATACACTCAGATAAATTAGACTTTGGTTTGTCATGAATATCAAAAGGATTAAGCAGACCCACAGTGCAGAAACCAGTACCCATATTGGTCTCACATTGGAGTAAATCAAATTAATAACTCCAGTGTAAAACCAGAAGGAAAACCAGTCCTCTAAAACTCAAATCTTGTTTTGAATTTAATTTTTGTTTTGCTTGAAGAGATGCACTTATTTTAAAAACAGATAAAAACTTTTGTTTCTTTGTTTGGTTGGTTTTGTTTTATTATGAACATCTAAAGTCTTTTCTCATCTAGTGATCAAGTCAGCAGTGAAGTCATTCAAGTCAGAATGAAGTACAATTTCAAGAGACTAAGACAGGCAGTTTCTGGGCATCTAATCTGCAGAATATTGTCTTAGGTTGGTTTATTTCACAGCATGATTCTTCCCTCTGCCTTAGAATTAATAGTTGCTTATCTCCATGATTAGACTGACTGAAACAAATACTGTGAGTGGGTCTCTATCATGTGTCACTGTATGCACCAGCAGTCTACATCAAAAGTGGTTTATTTTTGAAAAGTACCAAGAAAGATATCTAAATTCAAGCCTGTGACTTGATGTTTTTTAACAGATGCTTGATAATGCTCTGCATTGTCTATTATACTGTAATAGCTTTGGGGGTACTACAATATATCATAATAATAATATGTCTCCATAATAATACCTTTATGTCATAATGTATCATTAAAAATTTCCATGCAATATTTTCAGGATATAGTAATGACTCATCAGAGTTCATCAATATTTTATCATATTCTGTTATGTCTGTTGCTCACTAAAAAAATTTTACATCACGGAATTAGTGTACACTCATAGACAAATAAAAAACTATTTTAAAAATTACACAAAAAGACCCACCTTAATGAATTTAAGGGCCATCAAGTAACTGAAATGCAATGAAAGAACTCAAAAAAGGTGAATAATATTGGAACTTAAATTTTAAAACGAGACATGTATGTGAAGATATTTCAAGCTGACATATAAAGAGGAGTGACTTTAAATCAAACCAATAAAATGAAGATCAATAATAGAGAAATTGGTAGATACTATATAGCCACTGCCTAAACTGCCAAAAGTATTAATTTTGTTCTATATTTGTCAAATCTCTCATAATATGAACAATGAAATGATCCTGTATACAGAGACATTCTAAGAGCAACATGGTGGATAGTATTGATCTAAATATCCATATTCAGTACTGAGCAATAAGCTTAATTTTCTAATAAAGAGCATTAATAAACAAAACCCTATATACTAATAAGAAAAAGCAATTGTTGTACACATACTGAAGAAGGAGGTGTGGTTTCACCCCAGCTGGCAACTACATACCCCATGAGCACTTGCTCACTCCCTTCTCTCTGATAGGAAGAGGAGGAGAATCAGAAAAAGTAAACCCTGTGAGATTAGAATATTTTCATAACTGAAATAGAATAAAATAATAGTAATAGTAGTAGTAGTAGTAGTAATAGTAATAGTAATAGTAATAGTAATAATAGTAATAGTAATAGTAATAATAGTAGTAATAGTAATAATAGTAATAGTAATAATGGCAATAGTAATGTGGTGGTGTTGTTTTTTGTTGTAGTGAAAAGCTGGATAACAAAAAGAAAGGAGAGTAAAACCTAAGACAAGTGATGCTCCATCAATTGCACACTACTCACTGACCATTGCTCGGCCGGTACCCAAACAGTGCTCAGCATCTCCCAGCCAACTCCTCCCCCAGTTTATACACCAGGCATGAATTTTTCTATGTTATGGAATATCCCTTTGGCCAGCTCAGCTCTCCTGACTGCTTCTTGAGCACCTGTTCCCTGGAAGAACATGGCAAATTGAAAATCCTTGGACTCAGAAGTTAAGCAAGACTCCCTGTTAAGCAAAAACTAAAACATCACAGAATGGCAGAATCACATAATTAACTTGGCTGGAAAAGACCTTTGAGATCATTAAGTTCAACCCATGACTAATCAGTGTGTTAGCATCATGCTCAAACTAAATTAAAAAAAAAACCCAAAAATGAAAAAACCAGCACTGTACCACCTACGAGGAAGAAAATTAACTGTATACCAGCTGAAACTAGAACAGAGGAAAAAATCCTTACAGATGTTTAAGGGCTATTTGGAACAATTAATGAGCATGTGACTAAGACTATTTTGATTAACATAGCATATTTGGATTTCCATATTGATAAGTAACAATCCCTGAAATTTTCCTGATTAAAATCAGTTTTAGTGTTTAACCACTACATCACAGAAAAGCAGACTCATTCAATTTGTAAGTGTAAAAGTACAGGAAAGCTTCAAAGGAAAGCTCTATATAATATCTCTTTACGATAGCAATAAATATGTGGAGCAAAATGTATAATAGCTATACATAGTTACAGTGGTTTATAACTAGTACCTCAAAATATATGCACAGCACTGTAAATCCAAACCCTGAATCTTGGATATAGTTTTTTATTTATGAATATTATAAAAGCACAATTTTTGTGAAAGAAATGTTATTTTTAGTGAAGCAATTCCATCCATTACATTATGTATCTTTTCATGTATCTTTTAAGCTCTTTCTGAAGTGCTTGAAACAAGCTCAATATTTAATTTGAATTACTCTTATACAATTCAAATAACATTTGTATTAAAATTTATTTATTCATTACTGTATGTTTGTATACATTAATTTCATATGTTGGCCAGCAGCACAACTGGTCAGCTTTAGAGCATCTGGTTGCATTGATAAATGTACAGTTGCATAAGAGAGGATGGTCTTGACTGACTCATTTTGTTTGCTGTTTTGTATTCATTCTGGCTATTCCAAATCTTCAATGTGTTTTTCAGTTACACACAAGTTCAAGACCTCAGGGTACAATAATAATTATGCTATCATTGAAAAAAGAGTAGCCTTTCATCCAGGTAGGTTTCCCCAAGGAAATAGTACTGGTCCAACAGTTAAACTGTGCAGTATTCTATACTGATCTATACAATTTAAACACTAAATATCCAAAAACAGATGCACATATATGATATTAGAATATAGCTTGCTATACATGCATATATTTCAAAATAAATTACTGAAATAACATGAAAACAGGAATTCCTTGAAAAGTGTGATTTTACCCTCTCTTTCTCACAACTTAGTGATGTTTTAGACAACTTCTGTATTGTTGGGAGGAATGAGATAAAAGGAGGAGAGATAAAAGCTTCCACCAGCTATTTCAAGGTAGGGGAAGTTTGAAATAGAGATATGAGTGCTTGCCTCCTCTCTTGTGCAGCTATATAGGCAGAAAGAGGGGAAAGCTGAGCAGCATGATCAGATTGAATCGTAGTTGCCCATTAAGAAGTTAGCACATTTTTGAATAAGGAAAAATTAGGTCAAGGAAGAAATTCTTTGGTTAATGCTGATTAGATCACAAATAAAAAGTACATAAAGCACTTACAAATTTAACAGAAAAAGAACATGAAGATATGCAGAAAAAATTGACTGGACAATTACCTTCAGAAGAAAAACTGTTAGTAAGTGGTTTCACTTAAAGGAGATTCTTAAATATAAAAACCTCCACTTGAATATAGGATTTAACTTATCTAAAAGCTTTTGCATCTTTTAGCATATTTCAGTTCTTTTGCCACTTGCTGCTCAAAAAAATTATCTATGAATAAACTAGCAGAAAGTATTGCAAAAACAGGTTTGAGGTTCACTGGAACAATTATTTGATCAAAAGCATTTCAACTGTGCCTGCAGAGAGTCAAAGACAATTTAGTCTACCTGCAAAGATGTCAGTCTCTTATTTTTCTCCTGAGCAATGAGATATACCTGACACTGCAATATATATAAATGTAACACTGTATAACACAACCAATATTTCTGCATATGTAACAAAAGATAACCATAAATTTCTGTATTAATTAATTTTTTCTAATCTTTATCCCAAAATTTTATTTACTTCAGGGATCAGCCAGTTTCAGTGCTCTCATTCATGTAGAAAAATTAAGAGGAAACTTTAGTAATTGCCTAAGAGTTTATACATTTTATCATCATTAAGAAACACTTGCTACAGCAAGAAACCCTAATGGTTTTAACAAGCTCCCATGGGGAGGATCAAAGCCAGTTTAAACAGGGTAGATTGCACAAAAAGAGGCAGACAAAGAGTCCGGGGGGGGGGG
>VZUI01058469.1:0-15936 GCA_013401135.1 Cettia cetti
ACCTGGGCACCCTTTGTCCATTTTGGGACCATTTTGGGTCCCCCTTGGGTGCAGCCCTGGCCAGGCTCTTGTCCTGCCCAAGGTGTGCCCTAAAGGCTTTCAATAAATCTCTGCTTTATTCTCTGGCTCTGCCCAGTCTCTGTTCCAGCTCAGCCTGCCCAAGACATCACTTCCATCGTGGAAATTTTGGTGGAAGCACCATCATGAAATTCCAGCTCCACGGCTGTGAGGGAAGGGAAGGAGAAAACCTTCTGCAGTCACCTCAAGGGACTCCTGCTTTGGGACCCAAAGCTCTCCACATTCTTTAAGGAAGAGTTTCCACTGGTGAAAGCAAAGGAAATGCTGGAAGTGGAAACTTCCAAAACATCCCTGGGTAAACTGGTGCTGAGGAATCATCTGATTTCTGGTGAGGCACTCAACAGCTCAAACCTTAGTACAGACTTAATGCAAACAGAAATCTGACACAGAACTGAAGGGTAGGTTCCTAGAATGGTTTGAAGAAAATAAATATCTTATCATAGGTTTTATTTTTCAATAGTGAGTACTTATCGAGATTTTTTATTTTAAATTAAATTTCACAGGCAAAAGTTGTGCACTGCAGAAAACAAAAACTGAACCAAAACCCACCTTCAACCCCAACTGACTGGAAAAACAAAAAATAAAACAACCTAGAAATGGAGGAAAAAGGTTGATGTACCAAGTTTCAGTAAACTGCCTTTCCCTTGTCTGGTTTCTCTCCAGGATTTATTGATCCCCAGAAAAATTTAATTTAGAGGAAATTATGCTGGACTAGACAAACTTTGCTTCCAAAAGCACAAATACTTCCAAAGGTTTTTTTCTCTTTGCTATGATTTCAACAAGACTCAAGGAAAAAGGGAAAAAGCTCTTTCTCTGACCCCACGAAAGCAGAAATTCCTCTTCCTTTCAAATTTAACAGCTCAAATTCAACAGCAGCATCCTTTGTACTGCTTAAAATTTCCCATGCCATGAGCATGTGCAGAATTTATAGGAGGAATTACATCTCTCACTCTATTTTCCCTTGTGTTTTTTACTACCTTCAGCTTCATTGGTTCACTTTTCCAGACAATTCCAATTGGAATTGTTTCCTGAACTCACTAAAATAAACAGCAAAATTTTAATTTCTTCGTTTGAAGCTTAATATTTAATTAATGAGGCATTCCAGAATATTTTTCCTGTCCAGAAAAATCCCTGGTTTTGAACTTCACCTGGAAATTTTGACAAATATTTACAAGTTTCTTTTAATTTATTTGGCTAAATATCTGTATAGATTTTTGATTTATGTAAAATCTGGATTAAGATTTAAAGCTGTGTTTCAACGCAATCATTGGTGTTTTGTGAT
This sequence comes from Cettia cetti, assembly GCA_013401135.1. Taxonomy (NCBI): domain Eukaryota; kingdom Metazoa; phylum Chordata; class Aves; order Passeriformes; family Sylviidae; genus Cettia; species Cettia cetti. The sequence goes on from VZUI01058469.1 coordinate 1,361, forward strand.
TCAATAACCAAGAACTGGAACCTGTTCAAGTGCCCCTTGTCTTTTCAGGAATGATAAAGGTCATCAAAAACTGAACTAATTTTTTACTCTTTCTGTTCTTGCAAAGCTCAAATGCCACATGAAACGTTTCAAATTGAGGCAGACAATGGGAGGCTGAGTTTACATCTAATTTCTCATAAAAAACCTGATCGATTTTCATTTGATCTCCATTTAACTTGTCAGGAATTTTTTGCAGCAGGTTAATTGCAAAAGTTTTCACACAATCTTGCATCTGAAAAAAAAATCCCTTTTATTTATTGCTTGCTTAGTTATATTTACAGGACTTTGGTTTTCAAACAAAAATTTCATATATGCTTCCAGGTTTGGAAATCCATAATTTTTTTCCCTCTTTTCCTGAGTGTGGAGCTCTGTATTTTTCCCCAGTGATGTATGAGCTTCATGGGGGCACAGTAAGGACAAATCAATGAGCCAGGTGTGCACAGTGAATCATCAGGGGCTTAAAACTGCCTCAAGATATATTAACTCAGGGTGAGTTATGCATGAAAATCTCCATTCTCCTAAATATCCGTCAGCATGATTTCTGGATAATGGAAAATTACCTGTTCTCCAATCCTTATTTCATATAATAGAACTGGGGCCAAATTTATGAAGTCCTGTTGGGTTTAAATGCAATCCTTTGTGGCAAAACTGGGGAGAACTTTAGGAAATATTGACTGGAAAAAGGCTTGGTCTCCGTGTTCCAGGAACCAAAAACACAACTGGCACTTTACTCTAGCATTAAGGGAAGTAGACCAAAAAAAAAAAAAAAAAAAAAGTCATATTCCACAAATCCTGATTCCCACATATTTGATTCCTGCACAGAGCTCAGGAAAGCCTGATAGACACCCATTTATTTGTGCAAATAAATCAAGTGAATTCTATTTATTCGGTTTAAGCTTCCTCTTACTTTCAGACCACAACAATTTTTTGCAATTTTCATAACGTCCTGGAATCCCAGACTGGTTTGGGTTGGGAGGGACCTTAAAGCCACCCAGAGCCACCCCTGCCATGGCAGGGACACCTTCCCCTGTCCCAGGCTGCTCCAGCCCCAGTGTCCAGCCTGGCCCTGGGCACTGCCAGGGATCCAGGGGCAGCCACAGCTGCTCTGGGCACCAGGGAATTTTCACAGGGAACGATTCCTTTCTAATATCCAATCTAAATCTCCAAGTCTTCCAATGGACACAGCTTTTCCACTCCTTCCTGAAATATCTTTTGCACTTGTCCTCCTCTGCTTTGCACTAAGGATGAAATATTTTTTTTTCTTTAAAAGGCAGTGAGGTTTTCCCCACAGGATAACCCTTTGTTATCCCAACAGCTCCTCAGGGAGCAGCTCTGCCCTCGGACAGGGAGGCCCCACAATCTCCACTGAACTTCAGGAGTCCAGATCTGACTGCAGCATTTTATTTTTTCTGTCCTTGAAGGAAAAGACAGCACCATCTGCTCTGTCTACAAACCTCCTACCTCAGGAACTCTCAGAGTTCTCAAAATCAGGATAAAAAGGATTTCATTCAGCAGCCACCTAAAGGTTAAATTCAAGCCTATGTAAAGAGGAAGAAGTACAAGAAAGATTCCTTGTCTTAAATCCATTTAAAGTCTTCCAAATGTGGCTCTAGCAGGACTTAATGCACAGAGCTTACAAAGCTCCAAAATAAAAGGGAATTTCACCACCTGTAGGAACCTGCATTTCTCAACTATTACATATCAGTGTGAGGGGAATTTCTTGGAAATCCTGAGCAGCAGCAACACCTGAGGGAAAGAATGAGCTCACTGAATGATGCTGCACCATCAGCAAAGGAAAAGTTCCTGGGAGATAACTCTTAGTCCACCACTAAAGCTTGTCTCCAAATGCCACATCCACACATTCTTTGACACTTCCTGGGATGGTGATTCCACCATTTCCTGACCAGTCTGTTACAATTCCTGGCCACATTTTCACATTTTCTGTGAGTAAATTTTTTTTCCTAGCCAGCATTTCCTGCTAATGGAAAACTGATGGAAAGGGGAGGGTGAAACTGTGTTGGTGTCTGACTGATTCCCACATTTCTCAGGTCTCGAGGATGTGGCACCAGTGGAAGGAGGGGATGGCTGGTCCTGGTTTGGAAGAGCTCCTGCTCCTGCTCTGCTGGGAACCTTCCTGGGAGTGTAACAGGTGAAAGGATAAATCCCTTGATTGCAGGGCACTTACACTGCAAATTTAACCAACTTTTCCAACATCACAACGCCCACCTTGAAGCTTCAAAGGAGGAAAAAAGGCTGATTTAAGCTGCATGAAACAACAAATTCACAGTGTTCATCATGACAGCAGAGAAATTTAGCATTTCTTTAAAACCCAGAAAAGTTAACATTAGTCCCTAACTGAAGTTGGGTAAAACCCGGGATTTTCATGAAGACACTCATTATAGTTGCATATATTAAATCATAATTTCATGGCTGATGTAAGTGAAACCCAAAAGAAATCCTACATAGGGTGCAAAAGAACAATTGAACTTTTTTCGTAAAAATCAGCTTTTGTGTTCGTAATGTGATAAAAGAAGCTGCTGGTGGCAAAAGTTTCTTTTTAAAAATATGCAGATTCTAAAATAATATTTTAAAGGCAAGAAGGAGGACTCAATGTGAAAGTTGTTCCAGCTCTTTGGAAACCAAACATCACCCATGAAATTGAGCAGAGAATTTATAAATTTAGAGACAAAAAGTTTTACATTAAAATGATATTTTTAGCTGGACTTTGGCATTAGAATGTTGTGTTAAATACTCAAAGTCCTTAAAATATGGAGAGTGCAAGGAAATATTAATCTGTTTACTTTAATTTTTCAACTATATGAGTCACAGTCACATATTTTTGTCTTTGTGCCCATAATTTTGAGTAGCTTTAAGGATTTGTGACTAATACAGGGCATGACTGTCATTCTTTTTTTTTTTCTCCTCAGTGTTAAATATGTGTTTATATTTTTAAAGCCTGTTTTCAAAATTTGTTCTACATTTTCCCTGAGTTCTGCTCCGAGTATCTTTTTTCTGCAGTTGCTCAGTGTTTTATTTAAAGTCACCTAATAAAGAGCGTGGAGTCAAGGATCTCACACTGTAGGAATATGAGACTTTAAAAAAATGTCTTTATCACCCTTTTGCAGTCACTGTTCAACTAAATGGATGAATATTTGACTCGGTGTTAAATTAAAAAAATATTTGTAAAAGTGTTTATAATGTATTCCCTTTCCTTTCCCAAGTGCCATGAAAAACTATTCAGGTTTCAAGAGAGCCAGGAATGAGAATATGAAGAATATTATGCAAATATGAGCATAACTATGAATCTTCTTCAATATTTGCAGTCCTTCTGCTTGTGATTTTAGCCACTGAGGGAAGAAATACAGCCTGGCTGTAGCCTTGGCTGCCTTCATGGTTTTAAATCCTGCTAGGATAGAGGCAGTGGTCCAACAATAAAACCTGCCTCTTCCTCTCGCTTTTCCTACGTGAATTATTAATAATTATTCTTGTATTTATGATTCAGTTTGTCCTTCACATAAGCGGGGTTCTCCATCAGCTGTGGGAGGCCCTGGCTCAGGGCACTGGCCACAGTTGGGTAAAACCCCAGATTTTTTATCAAGACACTCATAGTTACATATATTAAATAATAGTTTCAGGGAAAGTATGGCTGAGGTAAGTGAAACCCAAAAGAAATCCTACACAGGGTGAAAAAGAAAAGCAGCATTGGTGCCTGGCATGCCCTGAGTGCTGTGGAAACCCAAAATCTCCTTTTCCAAAATCCTGAATCTCCATTTGGCTGGAGTCAGGCCGTGAGAAAAGCTGGCAGTGTTGTTCCATCAGTGTTTTAGGATGTGTGGGGTGTGCAGGTGGCTTTGGGGCCAGCCTGATGTTGGCAGCAGCAGGTTCTGGCTGGCTTGAATCCTGCCACAGATGAGGATTCTGGATATCCACAGCCTTGGCATCTGCAGGACCCTGAGCAGCACAGGAGCTGCGTGACACAGCAGCTGTGACATTTCTGAGCTCCTGCAGGAGAGCTGCAGATCCAGGGGTTCCAGAGGTTATCCCCCAAATCCAGAGGGGGTGTGGAAGCACTCACCTGTGTGCTCCTTGTGGAAGCCTGACTCTCATGCAGGCACAGGTTTGCATCTTTTCCAAGCCTACAAAACCAGGGAAAGTGCAATGGACTTTGTGTTGGCAGCTCCAGGACACAAACTTTTCTCTTCTTCCTTTTCCTCCTCCTTGTCACAGCTTGAGCTGTCTCCTCAGTCATCACGAGGAGGTGATCCCACTGGGAACAGCTTCCTGTGGAAGTGTTGATCTGCTGACTGTGGTTGTGACTCCTCCAAGATTCCCTCAGGCATCCTTGTCATTTCCCTCCCTCTCTTCCAAGCTCTGTGCACCGTGTCTGACACAGCTGCAATTCTGCACCGAGAGCTGGTACCACCAAAATCACATTTCTGATTAATGTAGACTCAAAAGGCCCCTTTTGAGTCCTTTTGTGTGTGCATTTTCTTGCATTAATGGCCTGGAATATTGCAGATGAGCAGGATTTCCTGCATTCCAGAGTTACCTTGGTCAGGAGTAGCCTGTGAGCTGCCAAAACAGTGGAGATATTTTAATGTGTATAAACCCCGCAGATGCTGGTGTTGTGTTACTCAAGGTTATCTTGAGAGATAAATTTGCCTCATCTATTTTAGATTTTAGATTCAAGACATAGACATTTTAGGCTTTAGACATAGGTTGTTTACCAAATTGCTGCAAACAGACACAGAAAACTTTGACAAGATGATAGATCAGCAAATTGGATTAACTTTCCCACCTTCCTCGGGGTATGAGCCTGTGCAATCCTTACAGCTTTTCTGAAAACTCTTCTGAGCTTTCTCTTTTCAAAAGGATCCTGATGGCAGCTCCCAAAGGCCCTCAAAATTGGGGAACCAGGAATGTGCATTTAAAGCTGGCATGGGTGCCTTGCTTTCCCTCAATTGCTCCCTCTCCAAAACTCCCCACGCTGAAAAACTGCCATGGAATAGAATCATGGAATACCCTGAGCTGGTAGGGATCCCCAAGGACCTTCAATCCCAGCTCCTGGGCCTGAAGAGGACACCCCAACAATCCCACCCTGGGCCTCAGAGTTGCTTTTCTTTTTTTCCTTTTAAAATGCAGTTGGTGAGTCCTCACATATCCTCAGTGGAAGCTCTGGCCTTATTTCCCATAAATGAGGATCATCATTCAGATGGTATCTGTGGTCTGGAGCAATTCTTTAGTGCCTTCTTCACCTGGCACGTTGTTTCCTGGCCTACTTGATATTCTGCTACCTCTTGGCATCACAAGGAATGTTTCATAATCTTATTTCTGGGGCCTGGAAAATCAGGATATCCCCCAGGATATTTAATGTTCTTGAGCCATTGCAATTTAGAGCGTCCTGATGAAGGGAAGCAGAGGGACAGAGGCTGATCTGCTGTCCCTGGTGCAAGGACGGGAGCCAGGGAGTGGCTGCAGCTCTGCCAGGGCAGGCTCAGGTTGGATTTTAGGGAAAGGTTCTTCCCCCAGAGAGTGCTGGGCACTGCCCAGGCTCCCCAGGGAATGGGCACAGCCCTGAGGCTGCCAGAGCTCCAGGAGTCCTTGGAAAACCCTCCCAGGGATGCCCAGACTGGAATTTGGGGTGTTTGTGCAGGAATAGGAGCTGAGTTTGAAGATCCTTTTGTGTCCTTTCCAGCTCAGGATATTCCATGATTCCTTGTTTCAAAACACCAACAAAGCTCAGGCATGACATCATCTCTGAAATGCATTTTGAACTTGAGATGGAGTGGAGGGGAGCTCTGGGACAACACAGAATGGGAGGGAGAAATCAGCCCTGATGGCCCTTGAGGGCCCAGCTCACACTGTGGTGGCATCTCGAATCTGTCACCCCAGAGCAGCAGGTGCCAGGGGCTCCCAACAGCCACCAGAAGCACTGGCAGCACTTCCATCTGAAATTAGCTTTATTTTCTGTACACCCACCTCAGCTGGGAAGGCTGTGGTAGCACAAGGGAAGTACCTGTGAGGAGGAAGGAGAGGTGTTATGAAAGGCCTTGATATAACCTCAGCATCCAAAGCAATAATTATTTCCTTTTATTCATGTGTGGAAATGATTTACCAGCAGGTCTTTAGTGCACACGGTCCCGTGTGCTTGCAAACAGAATGCTGCTTGCCTCATGAGCTCACAATGCAAGGAGAACCTGTTACAAATTCAGTCAATGATCCAACAGGAAATTAAACCTTTCAAAAATGGATGAACCAATGGACCAAGTGTAATGGAAGAAAATGCACAAGATGGGAAGAGTGAGTCATTAACTTGATTTAAATATGATTTTTTTTCTTTCTTTGGCGGTATGGCACCAAGGTCTGACATGATTTCCTCTTTCAAGGATGCAGCAAGATGGGAAAAGAATTGGAATTAAACACTGCAAAGATACAATTTCTTCTTTTAATTAGAAAAAAACTCAGTGTCATACCAGGCAAGAGAAAAATACTAGAAAATATTTAAACCTGTGAATCTTAGCTTAATATGAAGTCACCCTTTTCTATGACCCTGAGGAGGAATGGACTTGTTCTTTTCTAGAATATTTAATTAGATGCAAGGATAAGAAAGACAGAAGGAAGTTATTTTACTCTGAATCTGAAAAAATGCCAATTATTGCACAATTCCCACTCCCTGGCCACAGCACTGGGATCTGATTTAAGGAACCTGGCTGGCGGCGTGATTTAAGGATGATGGTGCTCTCACTACAAATAATATCCCACTGCTGAGAAAAAAAAATCATTGTTATTTGCAGGCCAGTTCCTTCCCATGAACACACACCCTGTGCACATCAAGTCATGAAAATTTCAGAGGTAGTGATTTGGTTTATGGAGTTTGGAGGGTTTTTTGTTAAGTTGCTTTTAAATTTTCCCTTTCCTTTTGTGATTTTTCACCCTGTTTTCTCTGCCCATATGAATATTACCTTTGGGAGGTCTTTTCCTCCTCCATCAAAAGTTTTGCTGAATTTCCTTTTTAGAGAGGTAGGAGTGCAAGGGAGGAGCTAAAGCATCATCTGTGTACTTTTGAGGGGAGTAGTCCTGGGAAACAACTCTTTCCTTGCTCAGAATCTATAAGAGGGAGAGGGATGAAAATAGCAAAATAAAATAATTTCCTGAGCCTCAATGGTCAGTGGGAGAAAAGCTCCTTTTGGGGATGTTCTGTAAGTATGATTTGTGATGTCCTCTTTGGCACTTATTTAGGTGATAGACTGTGGAAAACACTTTTGTTTCAGTGGAGCTCTTCACATTTTTTTCACACATAAGAGCATGGTGGGAATAATTAGAAAGTCACCCTTTAAGGGGAGCTTTTTAGCCCCCCCTTTGCCTATAAAGCTGATAAATTCACTGATAAGGAGCAGAGTGACCAGGGGCACCAGAGTAAATCAAGGAATGGGAGTCCCTGGTAGTTCCTTGGAGGTTTAATCCCAGGGTGATGTCCTGCTCAGAGCTGCTCCATCCCAGGCTGTGTGAGGGGCAAACCCAGGGCTGATTGGAGCTGCTGCTGTTGCCAATGGGATTATTCTGCAAAGGAGGCACAGCCCTGCATTCTCCAAGCCATGAACACTGGGATGCAGACAAATCCTATTAACAAATGACAGGATTTGTGCTTGCACTGTACCTCCTACTCACCACCTTCAAAATTTACCCCGTGCTGGCTGAACTGTTGTTCTGCATGCAATCAAGTGAATTAAAACCCATTTAAAAACCCAGCTAAAAACCCCCATCAGATTGCACTGAAGTGTGAATAATGATTCAACACCATCAGCTGTGGTTGCCATAAGAAACAAGATTTCATAATCTGTAAAGTGTAGATGAGACAGAAATGCCACAAGCAACATTAATCTACTAAAATGATAACCAAAATGGGATCTAATTTTCAGTGCTGGAGTAGTTTTTGGGGGTATTTTCCCAGCTCCTGTGATTTCTCAACAAATCAACAAAAGCAGCTGTAAACCTAAAGAGTTTTCAGAAGCCTGAAGGCTCAATCTGATTGACTGTATTATCCACCCTCTGTTAATAGTCATAAATGATTTGATTCTGTTGGGGAAAACCAAGAAGAACTACAAATAAAGGACTTTTATCTGAATCATAAGTCACCTCATATCACAGTCTGCTGTTGCACGGTCAAAAAATACCATGCAGAAGATGAAATTTGCTCTGAATATTTTGCAGCGTTTAATATTTTAGAAGTCCTGGCGTATCACTTTGGGAGAGCTGTGTATAAATTAGCATGAACACAGAAAATGTTTATTTTATTAATAAAAAGTAGAGCAAGCAAGTAGAGTAGCACTGCTCCTAAGGACTGTCAGGCTGAATTTTAAGCAGAAATCTCTGTTTTTCCACACTTTCTTTCTTATTTGTGTGATGAGGATCGATCAGCACAGCCAAGCAGGTCAGTGGGTGAAGGCAAAGCACTGTGTGACACATTGTCAAGAGGAAAAAAAGGCTGATGAGTGCTGGGAGATGTAAACTTTGAAAAGCAGTAAGAGTTGTCAGGAAGGAAGCAAAACCCAGGGTGTTCTGCACAGCTTTGACAGCTGTAGCTTCCAGGAAAAGCTCATGTGTGGGTCTGCAGAGTAACCCTGGCAGGGATGTGATGAACTGCCCAGCACATCCCCTTGGAAGTGTTTGCACAGGGAGACAGATTAAAGTAAAGGATAACCCACTGAGCTTGCTTTTCTGCATTTAATAAACACCTCTGGAGAGGAAGTGGGGTTTGGAAGGGATATTTTTATGTTTGAATACAAATGGGTTTCTTGATGTTTTCCGTCCTACCAATGGCGCTGGGCATTTGGTGTTGGCTTCCAGCAATTCCTGGGATAAAACACCAAATTTTCCTTTTACTTTAATAATTAAAAAATGGGTTGCAATTAGAAAAGATTACTCTTTTCTGCATGCATTAAAAAACTTAGGACACTGAATGTCTCAAACCCTCATTATGGGGACTTCAGGTAAATAAACACAGACACCCTTCATCAAATGCAGGAACAATCTGAGACTGAAGAAATTAGGAAGAGAACTTAATTTCATTTCCTTTATTTCATTTCCATTGTTTCCATACTTGATTTCTTTTTCCTTGCACAGTGGCATGTTCACACACACAGTCCCAGCAAAGTCTCTGCATGAAGCGTGGCTTTGCACTGCAGACCTGTGCAAAAAGGTGGATTTAAAGTCAAATGTGGCCTTGCAGGTGAGCCCATTCTGCTGTGTACTCAGATTTTATTATTGCCTGACTGTGATTTAAGCCTGAAAAGCAGCTGGTTAATGTTAGATGGGTTCATGGGAGGTGTTCCTCAGTATTATTCCTGTCAGATCCTGGGTAAAACCTCTCCTTGTGGAGTGCATGCAGGACTTAAATAACTCCTGGTTGTGTTAGTTACTCAAATGTTAATACCTGGCTCTGTTCTGCTCACACCTGCACATCAGTTTTTGATGAGTAGGAGCCTACCAAAATCATAACACTGTCCTGAATTTCCAAAGCTGGACCAATATATTCAAATGTTTTATTTGGGTAGTTACATCTTCCTGCTTCTTTTGCTTTTTGCCTTCTTTACCTTCCCCTTTTATTCTTCACCTCTCTTCCTCTTAGTGTGAAATTAGACGAAAAAAATATTTGGGGATGAGAAGTGCCCTCATCTGACTGTAAATTTCATAGAGTGGTCTTGGTAGGGCAAGATAAATAACAAATTATGGTAAGCATATATTTGATTTTCAATGGCGTTCTTTTACAGACACCTGTCCTGGTTAGTTTGCAAGGTAGATAAAATCAGATCAATCAAGGAACTAATTTTTATATGAAATGTGAACCTGGGAAGTTAGGGCAGGCTGACAATGTTGAGAAACTCAGGAGTTTTCATTTGCTAAAGGCTCTGTTGATTATTTTATGTTCTTGAGTGTCCAGTTGTAATAATGTGAATCCTCCTACAGCTCTTCCGTGGGTTACTTGACAGCCAATCATGCTCCTACTCAGGAACTTGGAGAATCTAATTTATGTATGTTCATTAGATGTTTGTCAAAACATACAAACTTTATTCATGAAGCTTAGCTTTCGCCCATGATTGCTTTAGATGAACAGGCTTTCATTATGTTGTAAGACATAAATCCTTTTAAAGACTTAAAACCAGTGCTCCTCAGATCCAAAATTATTAATTCTCCTACTTAAGGAAGTAGAGCTTTCCTTAAGCTCGTGTGAATGCCACAGATAAATGATTAACATTGCCTTTTGCATAATTGCAGGGCCAGATGAAATACTTAGATATATATTTCATTGCTATAAAAGGTGTATGAATCCATACATTGCATTTTAAAGGTAAAAAAAAAAACAAATGAGAGCTGCAGCAGGCTGGCACAGATTGAATCCTGCTTTGCATTTGGGAAGGGCTGTAAATCACTGGAGCTCTGCAGTCAGAGTTTATGATTTCCATCAAAGAGCACGAGGGACATATTTCACTGTAGTCTATCCATTATTCTGCACATACTTGAAGAGAGAAACTCAAACAAAGCTCTCATTAGGAAACATTGACAGAGGAGCAGCAGAGAATTCATTTACTGGTACATGGTGATACAGCAAAGCAGACAGCCAGGGCCATATATCAGAGTGCTGTGGGATGGAGGGCTGAGGAGGACATGTGCATCTAGACAGGGATTTTTGTACAGCTCTTCCAAGCTTTCTGTTTGTTCTGACTTCTGGCAGCTTGAAAGCAAATGAAAATTGATGGTGGAGGTCTCAGGGAGCTGGGAGGGCTGCCTGCTCCTGAAGGAACCGTGGCACAGGAAGGAACCAAAAGTCAAAACTCAAAGTGCTGGGGCAGCTCAGCAAGGATTCGAGTCAAGAGCAGGGCCAGAGATGAGGAGATGGTGTCGCCCTGTTCTCTTGGTATTCTGTCTAAGCCTTCTGTAGTTCACATATTTTGGAGTCAGTTTCTCACGGATTTTCATGTAAACAAAGCAATGTTTCTGTAACTGTCTACATTGTTTGCATTCCCCTCTTTAGGAGGCAAAATTGATGGACACTTTCTCAGACCAGCGGGATTGAAGAGGTTGAACCTCAGTCTTCCAACCTGGTCTCATTTCTGGAAATGTATATAAACTGAAAGTGAAAATTAAACTCCCTCTCTTTTCCCGCTCAGACTCTGCTGTGGTGCCTGTGTCTCTCTTGGGACAGCAGAGCCTCACCAGGGTCAGCCACATCCCCTGGTCCCCAGGCAGGGACAGAGGGAAGGTCCAGCTGGGACATCTGAGCCCAGGGTTGGGGACAGGGTCAACAGCAGCACATGTTCAGCTGAGGATTCACCTGAAACAGGGCTGGGGAGGAGCCAGCAGAGGCTGAAACTCCTTTAGTGTCTTAGGGGCCCCAATAACCAAATCTAAACTGCCAAAGGACTGCTGGGTACCCAGGAGCCACTCTTCTTGCAGCAGCAGTGGTGAGTGCTTCCATGGATACACACCCAAAGGGGTCTGTGTGTTTCACAAAGGTTTTCTTGACTTATCAGAACCTATTTCATGTTTTCCCTGTCTCTCAGGGGTTAAGGTTGATGCAGCTCTTAGGGTTAAACTCCTGTTGGAGTAACAGTGTGGAAAGCTCTGACAGCATCTAATGGCTTGGCCAGAATAAAAAGGGAACAGGCAAGAAAAATACTGTCTCAGCTGGGTTTCTCAGGGTTTGGATGCTGCTGTGGCTTTGGGGATTTTATTTTGTAGGTTTGAGAAAATTCAGAAAATGCGGCAAAAATCGTTGATGCATAATTTCTGTGGAAATTTTTTTTTAAAAATGTCTTGCTGAATATTTATTCTAGTTTTGCAGGTATCAATCAAAAATATATGCAGCCCTGAATAATATTTAAAATTTAATTTACACTTAATGAAATTAATTTTGATGCTCTTTTGGCACTGGGGGTTTTTTGTGTTATTAGGATGATGTGAGGTGTTCATTTGGCTTCTTTATTGTAATGAGCATTATTTAGGTTATTGCTGGTATCCTACCCTGATACCTCTACACATATTGATAATTGGAGAAGTGAGGCTGTGTAAGGATTTGTGGAAATAAATGCATGGCTTTGACACAGCCTTCCCAAAGCAGCATGGACTGAGCCACTCTGCTTGTCTTTATGGGAAATAAATTAATTTTTCCCCGGTTTGGAATGATGGGTGAATTGGGGAAGAAGCTGGGACAGAAACAGACACTCCAAAAGGCCAAATGTGTGAAGTTTTGTTATTCAGCCTTGCTGAAGCTCAGTTTTAATTACTGCTATGAATCCAGATCTGCTTTAGGAATAAATCTGAAAGCTTTTCCATCAACGTGCTGAAAGGAATGTGCACGTATAAACCACTCTAAAGGGTTTTATCTGCATCAGCAGCAACTTTAGATCTGTTTTATATAAAATTTGTCTTCTGATCATTTGTTTTTCTCCCAGGCAAGCCATGGCTCTGTCAGGGGGTGAAATGATTAGTCCAGTGTCAGAGGTTGTGGATCAAGGTCTCTCAGAGCAGCCCTGTGCTGCCAGTGGCTTTTCCAAAGGGAATTGGGAATATCAGCTGCCTTTAATTGTGTTCACTGTGAGCGTGATGCTTTTTGTTAAGCAAAAGGTCAAGAGAAGCTGAACTCATTTAACACGGGCTGAAGTGAAGCACTGACTTTGCAAAAGGGCATGGAATGAGAGGAACAAAGGAGGGCAGAGCTAAATTGGATATTGGGAAGAAATTCTTTGCTAATGAGGTAGTGAGGCACTTGACCAGTTTGTCTGGAGAGGCTGTGGCTGCCCTGGATCCCTGGGAATGTCCAAGGCCAGGCAGGACAGGGTTTGGAGCACTCTGGGACAGTGGAAGACGTCCCTGCACATGGCACTGGATGACATTTAAGGTCCTTTCCAACCCAGACAGTTCTAGGATCCCATGACAAATTCCAGGAACCTGGAAAATGTTTCTTTGTCTGACAAAAGGGGTTCATGAAGCCAAAGGCACAGGCTCATGGTCCTTGTGCCTTAGATTAAGGTTTTTCTGATCAAATCTTCTAGGGAATGGTTTTGCTGCCATGTCCACGGGTGTGATAATGTTATTTGTCAGTATTTATGCCTTGGAAAATTCAGCCCCTAAGTTAAATTGGTGTATGGTGGAAAGGAGGAAAAGGTGTGTGGGGGCCTCTGGCTGGTCTGGGGAGAGAACCTGGGTTGGGAGCACTGATCCTGGGAATATTCTTGGTAATTTTTATTGTATACAATGCACGTGCTCTGAGGACTGCAGACTCAAAATTTATTGTCCACCCAACGTGGCATCACTGCTGTAACAATTTTGGTGCTGAAGAGATTCACAATTCCTTGTCCTCTTCTCATTCCTTGTCATATGGACACATAAATATGAAGCTCCTAATTCCTCTAAACAAATGCAATAGAATTTACAACTTTACAAACTTTGAGAACACCTTAGTGTTCAAATTGCTTATTATTGAGGAAGGAATTAAAACTTATCCTAGGTGAAGACCTCGATTTAACCAAGGTTTAACATCCTTGTAAGCAGTGAGAGAATCTATTTTGACAAGAAATTCTCTCTCCCAGCTTGTGTGGACTGAGGGAACGAGCTCCAAGTGCCACTTAGGACACTCCTGGCTGATTGCTGCCTCCTGAGTGACAGCAGAGGTGAGGGTGAGGGGCTGCAAGGGGAGAAGGAGTTATGCTCACAGTGACTTATGAATTTCAAATAATTGATGTTCCCAACCAGTGTTCAGTTCTTCATCAGCGAGAAGCACAGCTTGTTTATCACGTTCTTAAATGGATGGAAGGAAATATGTGCATATTAATGTGGGGGAAAAAAAAAAAGGTACTTTATAAATGGCTGAGCGAAAATTTTCCATGAGATTTTAATGAGGATAGATAATAACATGGAAGAGTTTAACCAAATTTGGTTTTCAATCATAGTCTCCATAGACTTGTTCTTTTGAGTTGTGTTAAAGAGAAATCTCCAAGTCTGCTGGATGGGGATGAAATGAAGCTCTGGCTGCTTTCTCAGCTGGTTGGCCCAGGATAATGGCATTCCTGGCCTAGGAAATATTTCCATTTATATGGAATACTGACAGCTGAGTGAGTTTCTCTTTACTAGCTCCAAAACAAAACATCCCAAGCTTTAGTTTAATCTCAGGTCAGGCTGCCAAGTGACCTTTAGATCTTGTTAATATTTGAGCTGCTTTGCACTGTCTGTGAATAAAACCTTTGGTATCTTTATGGATTTAAGAAGTTATTGACCAGTGCTTCAGGCATATTTGCAGCATTTAAATAATGAGGTTATTTGTTGCTAGAAGCCAAGGAAGAGAAGCATGGCCCAAATCAGCCAGGTCTCCTCACAGTGACTGCCCTGAGAGGTGCTCAGGCTCCCTCTGTGCTCCAGGTGTTACACTGAGGCAATGCCATCATTTTTGTGTGGTTTTCCTAATGAAATTAATAATAATAATAATAATAATAATAATAATAATAATAATAATAATAATAATAATAATAATAATAATAATA
>VZUI01058472.1:0-15923 GCA_013401135.1 Cettia cetti
TTTGCCCCTGGGAACCCTTCAAGAATAAAGCATTGGAACATCCTGAGGTAAGGAGCCTCTTTTGGGTCTCTTTTCCCTATCTTGAAGTCTTCCTTGCCCAAAGCCCCCCAGAATATGAGCTAGCGGCCCGGCCAGGAGGGCTGAGGGAGGGAACGCTTCAAATAAAAATTTCAGATGTTTCTTCCTTAAAAATTATATGTTGCATGAGGTTCAAAAAAACATTCAATTAGCTGTGTAGTGGTGCGATTGAATGTCTCCCCAGCCATGGTGATGAACTCTATTTCTCTCACAAGTCACACAGCTAGTGGATGGGACCTGGATGGAAAAATGGACTAATTTTTATGCTCTTCTAAACCTTCAAATTACCTTGGGAAGCAGGAAGAACAGGCTGCAGGGTTGAGACAAATAAAATAAAGAGTATGCATGGGAAAAATGTTCTCAGCAGACAGCAGCTGGGAATACAAACCACTGCTCCTACTGATCCTGTTACAGCAGGAGGATAGTACGCAGGCAGGACACAAGGCCAGTACAAAGAGGAAATAATAGTATATTTGGGTTGGCCAGAGTTTTGCTGAAGAGAAGGCTGTGCTGTCATCCTCCACTTGTTCTCACATTTCTGAGGCTGATTTAGGAAATCTGTCCTTGGGTGAAAAGAGCAACTCCCTTTGCTCTCAAAGAAACAAACACTGACCAAACCTCTCTAATCAAAGTCTATGGAAAAGACTGAAAATTGATTTAAATCCAATTGCAAACTCTGTTCATGAGGTTTTCTTGTTTTAAGCTATGAACCACATGTGAGAGATTTAAATGACTGTCACTATCTTCCTTGCTCTTACTGTCCATATGCTACAAGAATAATACAGAGCTGTTTTGATTACTATACTGTTAATTTACATAATGCAATTACTAAGTAAGTGCTCCTTAGTACTTCAGTTAGTTTTCATTTATGACTTCGGTGACAAAGTCAAGGCAAGAATAATTTTATAGAAGCAATGTGGTATACTGAGATCAAGATTCACAAACGGAGAGAGGAGTATTGCAGACAGCCTTAACAAATCCATAGTACAGACAGGCTATCTACTCAACAGCACCTCCTTAGAACAGATATTCCTTGTACACAATTCACAGAGGTCAGGTTTTTCTCATTACACATTTTCAAGGACAAGGAGGGATCCTGGCTGCAGACCAAGCTGTAAGAACTCCAGCTGCTTATCAACTCTGAATGTGTTTTCTTTCATGTTGCAAAACCCACTAGCTGCCAACATACACCCAGTATTTTCATGGCTATGCCATACAACATTTCAAATGCATAGGATGTTTATGTGATGGGGGCACACTCCAACAGCCAAATATGTGAGACCTCTTCTGTGCTCTCTCCATCTCTCGGTATTTCCTTATCACTTCTGAATTTCAGAGTCTTTGACTCTCTCTCTATAAAGTCTGTGCTCCATTAAAACCGATATCCATGCTTTCTTTGGGGTTGAGCCTAAGGTGCTGATTGCCATGTTCTGTGTATTTAAGTCCATAGTGTGAGCAAATAATTTCTGAGAGTTTCCTATGGATTGCTCCTTTCTCTTTTTCTCTCTCTTCTGTGCTTCACAACCCTTTCTGTTTTGCCTTTATTCTCTCCTCATTTATCTCCAGGTTCTCATCCAAACCTTCACCCCTTCATCTGCTTTCCTGGTTACTTTGATTTTGTTTCTTTTTCAAATTTAATTGGTGTTTATCCTATTCTAACACAGTTCTTGATCCTGCTCCACCATGACAGGACAATAAACACCTGACAGTACACAAATGAAAGGTAAAAGATATGTCTAGACAGAAAGTCCATTTCTCTGTCCCTCTTTCCTTCTCCTGACTTTTGAAAAATTTCCTTATCTTAATGACAAGAAAAAACCTCTCTGAAATTGTTGCACTACATGTCAAGATCAAAGTAACTGATATCAGGAAACAGCTGTAAAACTAGCTCTTGTGTTTCCTAATACAACATCTATTATTAGACCTAATTATTTTTACATCCAAATGTGTTCATAAATCAAGCAAATGACACTTATTAAAGCACTTTCATGTAAGGAAGCTATTTACCAATCTACTTTTTTCATATCTCTGCTTTTTGTCAGTCCTTTTATTTAGCATCTTAAAAGTATTTCTAACGCTTTAAGGAACACATGATTCAAATTGTTTAGCCAAACTCTGAGCGCTTGCTGCTTTCTTAATGACTCATGACACCCCAGCTACTAAAGGTTATACTAAATACAAAATATCAGAGCACAGCCCAATAGATTGTTCTCAAAGTGTTTGCCCTCTACAGGCTATCTTTACTGACTCAGTATAAACATACTCTGTATCTGCCTGGACAGAAACTACATTTAAAGTGTCCTGTTTATACGCTTTGATTTTGAGAAGAAAAGAATGTCCATGTAAATTCCTGTGTTTGTTTAACATACTGGCATGCTAAACAGCCACACCAGTATGCACAGAGTGAGGTAGAAAACAAGAAAACAAGAAATACCTAAACAAAGCTGCTATATTTTTGAACCTGCATCCTTTTCTCTGTAGTCACAGTCTCCAAAAAGCAAAACTCATAACCTGAGGACTTTATCCTTTAGCCCAGGGTTGTACACCACAAGCTGCCTTGAGCCATGAAGAGGCAAATGCTAAATCCCTGTCCCTCTCCTGTGGAAGGAATTATGTGTGGTTCCTGTACCTCACAAGGTACATGTGATTCCAGATCAGAATAATCCCTGTTAAAAAACTATAGAAGGGAAGGAAAATACAGAAAGGGAATTGACCTTTTACAAAAACAAACCATCCATAAATGTTGATGTGGAAATCAATGCTTCACATTTCAGTGAAAAAGCACTTGCCTGTGATGCTTGAATTTAGCAAAGGAGCTAAATTTTGATTCCAAATCAAAAGCTGTCATTGTCATTTTCCTTGTCCAAGACAAGGAAAAGCCCTAATGGCTACAATTACCTTTTCTCACACCACTGAAAATTCAGATTTTTAATCATGTGGCACCTACACAAAGAGTAGAGAGTGAGAGATTTTCAGGCCTTTAGACACCAAGTAGGTGCCCCAGTTTATGATAGCCTATTACTCAGTTAAATAACAGTGGTTGACAGTGTCTATTGGCTAAACTCTTAATGTTCTGGATTTCTTGAGCAAAGACTGACAGGTTTTAAAGATTAGTTATACCTTTGCCTTCCTGGTGGGGCTTATCACCTTCCCTGATTGGTGAACTCACTCAATATGTGCCTTCACCACTCTAATGAAACATCAGTGGCACAGTGTTACTCTGAGCACTCTGAGCAGCAAGAAATTCACTAGATGACACATTTTCTCTCCTGCAAGGTATGTGTGGTTTAATGGGAGCAGATAACTCAGAATGAATGTTACCAACTTTATCCACAAAATGTCAAGAGCGTCCAAAACCAATGGAGCTAAGCCAATACAAATTCATCATCATTCTCTCCAAGTTTTCTGATATTTTCAATTAGTTATTTGTTTTCTGTATCACTGGAGCTTTGAATAAAGAAGGCTTAGGTTAATATTTCATCCCTTAGGTCTGAGTCTCATGTGGCCTATATATAATATGTGTATACATTTATGTGTATTTTATGCATTGATGCATATTTTAAAATTATTTTTAAACAAAAATCATGAAAGACTTCATCCAAAGACACTGCAAAAATCAGAGTTTTGCAGTTTTTCTATCTGATATGTATTTCTCTTTTAGAACCTACCCATACAAAGTGACCCTTATTTGCCCTCCAAAATTAAAGGTAACCCCCAAATAACTGTCTCCTTACTATACACCATGAAAATTATTTTCCACTCACCTCAATATATTTTTTTTTTCATTTCTCAGTTTAGAAGGTGCTAAATATCATTAAGTACAGATGAAAATTTTAGGCATCACACATCTGGCCTGTGTGGCATACCGAGAAGTCAGATCTCTGTGAGAATTATACCAAGACAGGCCAAAAAGCAAGTCCCTTGTGATGAAGCCCATGTGCAAAGTAAATGGCTTCCCACAATCAGAGATCAAACAAAACAAGAGAGTAAGGGTTCCTGGATAGTAGCATTGTTTCTGTTGACGTCTTTGCTGTACTATTTGCCCACTAGAAAGTATCATGACATTTTCCAGAGACAGATCATGGCTTAGTGACTCATTATCTGGCAATGTGACCAGGTGGTGGGCTGAAGAGAGGCAGACAATGTCGCAATTTTCAGGAAGGAAAATACAAAAAATTACTTCCTTTGCAGATGAGACTTAGAGAGTAAAAAGAGTTAGCAGGGAAGTTGACACGGAGCTGTTTTTCTGCCAGGTCCTGACTGCAATCCCACTGCTGGCAATGTACATCAGGAGCTGTTGTATTCTGGCAGAGATCAGACATTCAAAACTGAGCTTAAAAGTTGGTGGCACCTAGTTTGCTCACCAGTGCTGTGAAACAGTAATGAAAACCTTCCCTCACAGGTGGAAAAATAGGGCTTTTTGGTTGAAAGTCTTTTTTGTCTGTGTAATGGACCTCTTCAAGGTCTCTGTCATGGTCAATATCTCACTTGCACACCTTCACCTATCCTACTTTGAGTATGAAATGAATAATTCAGTATCCTTAGATCATTATAGAAAAGTTACGAGATTATACAAGTTATGAATTTGATATCTGTAAAAAGGAAATTCATAGAGATGGTACCGCTGCTTCAGGTCCCTCACTGTATCTGCATGTTGACCACATCTTTCCACTTGTCCAGCTGTTGCTATTTTCAGTTCTTATCTTCTCTGCACACCTGAAACTGGGTGGAAGATTGGTCATTGCACCTTAGGTCAACTCAGCATACCATGCAAAATCCAGCCATGTTTACCTTTAGTGATGGGATTTTAATCTTGCTTCATCTTGCCCAGAGATAGGGAACAATCTGCTCCCAGTCACTTTATCCTGACATTTCATTAATATCAACTGTAGAGATAAACAGCTGTAGAGATGAACAGCTATCCGGGTTGCTAGAAACCACAGGTCTGCACACATCCTGCTAGTTGAGCTTCAGGATTGCCATAGCTCAGCATTAGTAAGAAATATTTTTATTAAAAAAAAGTCTGTCTGTCCTCTGCAGACAAACATTTCTAGAGGAAGGAGCTATTCATCTTTGCAACTAAAACATTAACTTCTTTTGTCCTAGGAATAATTTCATGTTCTCTTTCTACTGGCTTCTGCCTTGTCTTCTCAAAGCATCTGTCTCCATGTTTCCTATTCCCTCAAAAATGGGTTGTCATTGAAAGTGCAGATACAATAATTCCATGAAGAACAAAGTAAAATAAGGTATCTTCCTCACCAGTCACTGTTAAAATGAAAATAAGTAAAATCTCAGGTAGCAAAAATCAAGCAATTACTATTGTTCCCTTTCATTCATTAAACTCTTAATCTGTAAGTAGTGGTAGGATCAATTTGTTTTCCAAATTCGTAGTGAACTAATTAAAAATTTCACAAATTATGACTTTGATCAATTATGTTGGATATCAATTCAATTTCTTACTCAAGGAAAATATTTTTAAGTGTGACATGGAATGTCAATTCCATTGAACATGAAGAAATAAATATTCTAGCATTAGTACCAAGTAAATTATTCAGCAGAACACAGATACTATAGCTAGTTGTTTTGTTCTTAATTTACGGGTAAGATAAGGTAAAAGAGAGTCCACTTTAAGCTTATCTTTAAATTTTTTTAGCTATTTCATTGTGCCACTTATAAAAGATATCAAGAAGTTGAGAAATCTCATGTTTAATTCTGTTTCCAGAGAAATTAAAACACATTTTTCAATCCCAAAAGAAGCAAAGCCAAATTGATTATTATACTGATTTCCTCTAGAAGCTAAGAAAACTGTGTTAAATTTACATCCTTACAAATTTCAAATTCATTGCAAATTAAATGGAAGATCAGGATTTTTTATGGGTTTTTTATTACACAAGAGTGGTTAAACACTAAATGCTTGGCAAAACAATGATTATGTGAACAAATAAGTGGCCATTTTCAGTTACATACTAGAGGTTTGATTTCTGATTTAAATGTTTTTGTCATACTCTCAAAGAACAGAAGCAGTGCTGTGAGTTACATGACCCACCAACATAATATGGAGTGACTTAAACATCTCAGGAAACTGTTTGTCTTGAATATTGATCAAATATGGCAAACAAATACAACAGTTTAGAAGTCGTTAACTGTTCATTAAGCAAAATCTGTAGCTGGACAATCATTCCAGATCAAGCTGAGCTGCACAAGATAGGACTTGCTCAGAAAAAGATACTCTCTCACATCCAGGCTGGCAGGCAGTCTTGAAAGGGCTCTAACTTGCATCTCACTGGATTACTGAAGATTACTGTAGTGTTTCAGCCAAGTGTTCTCCTTTGATGCTACTCATTTAAAAGAGATTAGGAACAGGAATATATACATACAGTTCAATATACTCACCTCGTTAGTGCTAAGTGAATTCCTTTTATGCACAACCAGTTCAGCTTTCTGGAAAACAAGTGAAACAGAGGTATTCTGAAACCTTCGATCAGCTCTGCTTACTGCATCAAAAGGAGGCCCAATCCCTTCTTATATTCCTGACTCTGATTTCTTGCCCACTGTATATATATATAAAAGATTTTCTAATGGTATATGTATATTTCTAACTTCTGTGTATTTTTGGAAACTAGGAATCAAGTACTGTTCCTGTATGTTATTTAACAGAAAAAAAAAAAATATGTTCATCTTATAAAGCTCTGCAAAATAATCTAGAAAGCAAGATTTTGATATTATTGTTGGATAGTTCCTCTTATAATTTCATTTCATGGCAGTCTAAAAGGTTTCAGTAAACTGGTTCAAGATTAAAATCCACTCAGATGATGCTTCAATGATCAACTTAATTTGCTAAAGTGCTTTTCAATTTTAAATGCATCTCCAAGTATTGTGCAGAGAAAACTGCAGAATCTTGTTTATGCTCATTCATTCATCAGTAAAAACTTTTCTCTGACTTCCTCTTCAATGATATCAATGTTTTGTTTTTTCTGAAGCACAGCATTTTAGAGTGAAAATTTCTTTCTTTACTATGAAAAATCCTTTATCATTACCTTCTTTTTATATAGCAGCAAAATACGTCTATTGAATTTTGCAGCTCTTTTTCCCTCCCAACACATTCCAAAGGGGAAAAATGTATTACTTAACAGGAGCTGAAAGGCTTACTTTTTCACTTTAGACAGCTCCTTCATCTCTTTAGTCATAACACAAACTCTTTTTTTGTTCTATACTGTGCAGTTAACTTCAGGATCCTTTCAAATCCAAGTTGGACAGGCATCATTTCTAGATGTAACAGGGCCACAATTCTTGCCCTCAGAAGGCCTGGTAGGAATGCTGTTTTCTCAGGGACCACAGTCCTGTCTCCCAGCTAGCACAGTCACAAAGAAACAAGACAGCATTGTTTCTCAGGTCTAACCTCCTACATGCATATTCAAAAGAGACAAAAAGCCCATGAAAAAAGTCAGTGTGGAAATGGTCTGCTCCTTGATTTTAGATTCCAGCCTGCTGCATGCAGTAAGGTGAACGTCAAGGAGACTTTGGCTTCTCCCTAGGTATCTCTGTAAATCAACTTGCCCATAGGAAGGGTCCCCATCAAACAAATTGAGAATCAGAATATGTAGGTAATTTTTTATGCTTACTCTTCTTCAACTACTCCTCCTTGTCAAAAATCAGTGTCAGATGCCTTCTTCTTGCACTTGTCCCTCTCCAGAAATACTTACAGGCTTCTCAGAAGCAGGAAGCTGCCTCTTCACCTCTGGAGTTAAGCATTTGGAATGTGTTTCCCAAAGCCTATCTCTAATTCGTGAAAGTATTAATTTTTTGGTTTAGTCTGGACAGCAAGCCACATTTGTTTATCCCTCTTCCCCTCCAAGGAGAAAGCAACACAAAGAAAGAAAATAAGTTCACTCAGAGGTGCTTTTTCATGATGTTACTTTCTTGCTATCAGAGATTGTCTGAACTGTCAGTTCAGAGGTGCTTTGGAGTCATAACAAATACCAAATAAAGAACAAAGCTTGTGAAACAGACAAACAAAATAAGTTTTTTGTTACCTCATCTTCACTGATGTTACTAGCATTACACATATTATGAGAACATATTAGAAAAATGATGTTTTACTGCACTGTTCCTTGCCCACTGCCCTCTGTTGTCACTATGTTTAATACAGAAGCCTACCAATACCTGAGCTGTCCATCCACTCATTTTTTGGAAGTGGTGAACTTGTTTTTGACCTCCATCTATTTAACTTTTCAGTGTAAGGTGGGTACTTTGCTGATGTTACCGTAACAGAATAATAGAATAAAAGAATAAGCATACCTGACAAGAGAAATTGCTGTTGCAGAGTTGAGCCTCCTGAGCCAGTGTAGGCTGGTGCTTAAGAATTCATTCCCAAGAACAGACATGTCAACAAAACCTAAGGACTTAAATAAACAGAAGATGTAAAAATTATACAAATGAGGAATGTAAGTTCATTTAAACAAAGGAGTAAATATTGCTGGAGTATTTTCCAACTGTTGCCTCTAGTTAACTTTCATCAGAGCTAACACATGTGAAGAGGCAAAGTGATGAGAATAAATTATCAGTTGAGCTCTGAACTGAGAAGTCTTTAGTGCTGTCTGCATTTCAGAGCAAGCTCATTGCACATATTTGGCATATTTGTTAGAAAAAACTATCACATTTCTTTGACTTCCAAAAAGGTTACAAAAATCAACCTGAAATAATAATTGGAAAAAACACACTCTTCACAGAGACTTCAAAGCAGCAACAATAACAAAGGCTATGATTTTTCACGATGAGAAAATCAGCCATTGGAGTAATCCCCGACCGAAGTGGTGGATTCTTCTACGCTGGAATTTTTTAAGATTAAGCTGGACAAAGTAGTCCATCTTACCTAAACTATGCTTTTTACAAGTAAAGTTGGACCAGATGCTTTTTACAAGTAAAGTTAGACCAGATGATCCTTGAAATTTCCTTCCAACCTGGTATTCTATGACTCTATGAAATAGGGTATATGTACAAGCCAGAAAACATAAGCCAAAGAGGAGTTAAACAGCATGTTTTGTAGGTGGCATTACATTTCAATATGTTACTCTTAGGTAGGTTTTGACCTCAATCTGATTTTAACATTTTGGGACAAATCACATAATTAATTATTAAACAAACTGAAACCCAGCATTCAATACTAGTCCTTTTTAAAGCCCTGCTTAATACTACACAGTTCATAGAGTCAGTAAAATGATTTTACCTGTTTTTTACTTTTAACAATATTTTTTTTTTTCCATTTCCACTGCTTAGTACTAGTATGGTCAGGGAAATTTTCAGAATCTCTATTTGCAGGAGGACAACATGACAAAATTTACTGTCAAGTTTTCATATTCAGCGGCCAGAAGTGAATTTGGAAAAGATAGTCACGACTTCTCCAAAAAATGAGAGTTATTTTTTTAGTCCTTCTGTCCAAGTCAATCTCTCCTGGTCTCTCTCTTCATGGATATATTGAACTGTACCCACCAGTAATTCCTTTGAAATGTCACTGTTCAGTTGTTGGCCATTAAACTGCTCTGAAACTTGTGTGAACAAGTTTCTTGTGTGCAGCAGGGGTCATCTGGACTCCTTCTTAGTCACAGTGATCTCAAATTTTGTGAACTTCACCTTTTATTTTTTTCCTTTAAGCTGTTCCATGGGATGAACTTTTGTGCAACATTCCTCCCTCCGCTCCTTCCTGCTGCAGCAGACCCATGGAGAAATAAAATTTCTTTCAGCCTGATGTCATACCACAGCAAGACAAGTCTATGCTCTCTGCTTGCAGGCTTAAAAATGTCTCTGTAAGTGTCAAAGAATGAGTGCCTCTAATATACCTATCTCAGCAATTAAGGGGAAAAATTTTTTCTCCCAGCCAATTATTTATATTATTTCTACATATATACTATAACTAACAGCATGTGTTTAGTCACAAGTCTAAAATCAGAACAGCTGAATTTCTCCACAGAGTTCCAATATTGCATTTGTCAGATAGTTATCATGCTCCCTTCAATTTATGCATTGTTCCTGATACAGGCCAGATGCATTGAAGGTTCATGTGGTTTCCAAAAAGATCAGTGTTCCTTGATCCCAGCCTTCAAATCAAGGCTTCACAGGGTGTTTTAGCAGAGAAAGGCCTCAGGACATACTGCAAACATCATCATCTGTATTTCCCTCTTGCTCACCTGGTTGATGATCCAAAGGTTACCTCCACTGTACAGTGACCACAAGGGGCATTCCACCTGATGCCTCTGCCTTTCCTGACACTCATCTGTTCTTTAGCTCTTCCTACGTTATGCTTCCCATTCTCCCCAACCACTTCATAATTCAAACAATTTAAAAGTTTGCATTCTTTCAGCTTTTAACAGCTTTTGCTGGAAGAATAATAATATTTGTAATATTTTATGGAGTTCTCATATTTTTTACATTTCCTAATATTATTATATTCTGCACTCTGTTCTCTCAAATGTTTGACAATGTTAATTCACAAGGGAAACCAAAAGAAAAAGACATAAGAAATAGAGCTTTTTCTGGTACCACACCTGGTTAAGATATTTGCGCTGGATTTATAAATCCAGATTTCAATAACATCAAGACAAGTGGCAATGCTTTCCAGAAAGGAGTGCCAAATGAATTGTTGGCGCAGTTAATGCTCTTCAACCTCTTTATTTACCCAGCTATTCTCAATGATAATTCTTGCCCACATTCAACCCCTTCAGGCAATGAGAAGCAGCATCATTTCAGAAGCTGTTTTCAGGTAAATGAGAAACATGTGTTAACTGTCTTCGTTTCCACTCCTGCTCAACACTGACCCAAGCATACATAGGTAATACTTTGCCTAGTACTTCCAGGACATGCAGGGTCACATTTGAAAAAGCCCTTTCTCTTTACTGTGCACAACTCTGCTTTCCCTGGCACTCCTACCCAGGATTTGTGGATTACACCAATGTCATCTCTTCCATATATGTTAAAAAAGGGAGGGCTTAAGAAATCCCAACCACAAGCAAAAAGGTGTCATTTATACTGTCCTACACGTTGCTCCTGAATTCTACTAGAAGAATAAAACACAAGTTATTGCATATTTAAAAGCATTTAGCCAAGAGTGAAGCAACTGCAAATCAGCCAAAGGCTTTATTTTTAGTTACTTACCTCTTCCCATAGTGAACCCCACCAAGAGTCATAGGGAATTCCAATTTCTCAGATTAGAAATATCAATGTGATAACCCTTCAAAAGAGAAGGTACTCTGATCTTTTGGGCAAAGCACAGTAAAATATAATGTTAGGTAAGGAGGTGAGACTTCATAAGAATTCTGAGGGTCCAGCCCCTTTCAGAGTTGGCTGAAAAATAATTAGTGAGACAGCATGGTCGAGTGTGTCTTGGAAAATCAAAAGGGTTTAATAAAATAACTGAAATAGTACAAAACAAATAACTAAAGCCAAGCACAGTGAAAGGACAGATCCTTCACCTGCTACAACACCTCAAGAATGCTGTTGGTTCCTTCTTTCTGTCCTCTTTTCTACTTAATGGTCGAGGATGGATCTTTTGAAACTTGGCCAATAGAAAGGGGTACAAGTTTTCATAAACAGTGAAAAGGTCCAACAGGTGTTTCTCTCCTGGCACTGAGCCAATTACAAAGAGAAAAAGATAGAACTTTCCAGTTAAACTTCCTAAAAAGTCAAGAGATAAACTGAAACCTTTTTCCTAATATAGAAATGCCCACTCAGGAGTGGGGGGTGCATTACTACAGTTAGGGACCAATATCACCCTTTCTTGTCATGATCCTTGAGTCTGCCTCCTTCTTCAGTGATTCCTACTGATTCAGACACACAGAAGCCACAGCAAGGCCAACAAAAGGCCTTTCTTTTGCACTGCCCTGCTACAT
The DNA here is from genome assembly GCA_013401135.1 of Cettia cetti. Lineage (NCBI taxonomy): Eukaryota > Metazoa > Chordata > Aves > Passeriformes > Sylviidae > Cettia > Cettia cetti. The sequence goes on from VZUI01058472.1 coordinate 11,961, forward strand.
CTCATAACAAAGCATTGTGCAATATACCCTCTCACTACACTGACAACAAAGCATTTACAGAGAGGAGGCAGTAGCTGCAGTCACTCATCAGGTTGAGGAGATGATTTTATTTTGTGAGAGAGGGTTATTTCAAATGTTTTGCAATAAATGCAATTTGATGTCGAGTCAACACTATCATTCACTTTGTGGTGATGGTGTCTCTCTACAACAGACAACAGCTTGTTCTTTGGGCAAATGGATGTGCAGTAAGAATTCCTGAGTGCTCCTGAGAACTCCTGAGTCAAATAAATTATTTCGAGATGTCCTTCCAGCCAAAACATATTGCACTAAGTAACATCTCAGATTCCTAACCAGAGTTCTGTTTACAAAATCATCTTGCTCAAGTATAGTTTCATCTTGTTCTTGCCCATCCAACCATTAACCATTCTTCAAAGCAGTTCTGCAGGCACAAATGTTGAGAATGGGGAAGAAGTATGAATTTGTCTGTGTGCTTTTAAGGTCACTGAAAGAAGACAGCAAAAGAGTAAAAGCTGTGAGACAGTTAAGTAGCTTTCATCCATCAATGCTTGCCAGAGAGATACAGAAAATCCATCCTAAAGTCTAGGGCTCTTATTCCTGGCAGTACAAGCATACACTTCACTCTCCAGCATTAAAGGTTTGGAGATTGGTGGGATGAAACAACTTAAGGAGATCTATTACTAGTAACACTTCTAGTGTAATTTACATGTACCCTGCCACTGACATTATTTGGTAAGCTAGTAATGAGAATAAAAACCATCGTCTTGAGAAAAAACAAAGACTTTCAGCATGAATCTATAGAAGGAAAGGGAAATATATTCAAACCTGACTATAATTCATAAGCACATCCAAAACCAGCCATAAAAATAAATTTGTCTTTTCATTGATTGAAAGACCTTAGTGAGCACAGTAAGCTGTTAAAGAAGTCTAGAGGCTTTTTGTTATATGCCAAATGTTAATTCTGTTGAACTGAAAGAATAAACTTCCAAAAGAAGCAGAATTTGCCTCTAGGACTATGTTTTCAGAGTAAATTCCAAACCGCTGTCTTCATGATACACTACCTCTCATAGATAGGATGAACTAGATTCCATTCTGGTTTAGTGCTTACTTGATGAAATGTGGTTCTCCTGTTCTACATCTTCATCTTTTAAATTTCTTCTATCTCCCCTTTCAATTATTTCATGTATGCCTATTTTTTTCTGCATTGATATTCTTTTATTCTGCATTCTTTTGTGGACATAAATCAGCATAGTTAAGAGAGTTTAGCCAGCATTATGAGTCAGTTTAAATGCATTCAGCCTGCCAGCAGTCTGATAAGATTTGTATTTGGTACCCAGTTTTGTCTTTCTGCTCAGGAAGGTCATTCAGAGCCTTAGGAGAATGATAAAACTTTATTCATTTTATATTATATCCCAGGTCAGCATCTATTCCTGATATATGTACCAGTTTTATTGTTAGGGACAGCTATCCAAACACTGCATTGTAAAAATGTAGTTAGAATTTATAGTTGAAATGTGTCCTGGCAAGAGCACTGATTTTTTTTCTGTTTCTGAGGGAGTTTTATATAAATATTCTTAAATCAGTAAAGTTCACTCAAATGTAACCCAGAACAACAAAGGCTTTAAATCCAATGACACATTTGCAGTTTCACCTCCATTCTTATTGTCACTTGGTCTGACCTAGAGGCAACCTAGTGTTCTTAGACAGGAGACTGTTCTGAATTTAGCCTTTCTGGGGCAAATCTCTTTTACCATTACACAATCACTGCATGTGTTTGAAACAGTATGCACATATTTTATGAATGTATATTTGAAGGATGTATGTGCTTTTGCATTTTCCTCAACAAAGCAGGCAACTGCTCCGTTTGATAACTGGTGGCATAACAAGGACATGAAGCTGTCTCAGCAACTTCTCGCTGCAGTGTGAAAGCCAACACTCACCAGAAGCAGTCCAACAAATGGGTCTGCTCTTGAGCTGTGATCTTGATCTGCAAGTATTAATTCACTGTCGCTTTGGTAATCCTATTCCAAAGGCAAGGAGTCACTGTATAAAAGGACCAAGTAACCCACATTTCTGTCATGGTCTTTCTAACATAACAAAGGGCAGAGGAAGTGTGTTACAGCTTGCAAAGTCCAAACTAAGGAGTCTAGCATTCAAACCTTTGTTTGGGATTCAAAACCTTCTGCAAGAAAGAGAAGTCCTTCCCAAAGGAAAAAAGGGAAGAACATGCAATATGCACTCTAAGGAAATAAATCATCCTTACAAAATGTATAACAGATATTGTCATCTTTAGAAAGGAAACAGGGCATAAAGAGATAGTTCTTCAGAAGATGAGAGCATACGAATGCTCTGAAACCTCATTTGATAGTCAATAGTATCTCTATTAATTGTCCTCTTTCAAAGATCAGCACCCTCTAACTCTGATCTGAATAGTGGCAGATCCATACCTGCCTCCAGGAACTATTACTTTAAAAGGTACCAGTTTTAATAATTAGGGGGAAGTAAAGGAAAAACAGAGAGAGAGAGAGGAGAGGCAGATGTCTACATCCTTACAAGGTAACATCACACATATACTTAGCAAAGACAATTATTTTTGGTGATTTTTGAAATATCTACAATCCGTTGTATTTGTTCTAAACACCAAGTAACCTCAATCTGCTTCACAGCTTTTCATGCTACTATCCCACATCCCATTCAGTTACTGTAAATGTTTTTAAAACACTTATTTTCAAAAAAGAAAAATATAATAAGTCTGTTCACGTATAGCACCTCCTAAGGGCCATGATGTGTTGTCCGTTTATTTTGGTTGGTCTCAGATGTGCAGGACAGAGAGAAGCGTACTTCAGACTAAAAGTTTTGTTTGAACAGCTAAAAGTCTGATCTGTCCTAGAATGGATTTTAAATAAAGGAATGGAAATATATTTCACCACAATATCCATTAATGTATTTGTTTGTATTTGTTACAGGAATGGGGAAAATGGAGAAAAACCTTGCCTATGACAGAAAGGGGAAAATCTTATAAATCCTTAATTTGTTACTAGTCAAACTTTTTATTGGTTTAGGACATCATTATTTCAAAAAATCAAGTATAGTTTCATAAAAGTATCTTCAATGACAGATACAAATGCATGGTTCCTTTCCTAATAAAGCTATTTTAAAAGAATGTATATACCAGTGAATAGATTGCTGCCCATTTAGGTGCTTAGTAGACAGGGTGAGATTTGTTATATCTCAAACCACTACTAGATAATTTATATTCCTCAATGAGCTCAGGAAATGTTAACAATATTCAAATGAATTTTTCAAAACAAAGTTTCACTTGATATATTTATTTAACAATCAGGAATTTCCATATCTTGTCAAAGGATGATGAACCTAATAATGATCATAGACTTGTAGATTAACTTTCCCATCCTTCAGGCAGCTTCTTCTCTGACCAAAATCATGTAAATTGTTAAGCGCCTCTAGGTCACAGGACTACCAGCACATACAAATACTCATTATTTAATTTCTTGACTGTCTTTGAGCTAAAGAAAATAAATATGTAGGAGAAATTACATCTTCAAACTTTTTTTAAATGATTTTACATATCCAAGAAGAAGCTACTATACTTCAAACAGAGCTTTACACAGGAGATTTTGCTAATTGAGAGTGGGAATCTACAAATATCTACATTTGTATATGTGTGTTTGTATGTTTATAAAATATCTGTAGCTATAGTACTGACATAGCACACTTTTTTGTTCCCAACAAACATTGCCATGTGTCCTGGTTTAGAGACAGGTATCTGCCAGGGGAAACTGGAGTTTTCCCTGGAATGGAGAATGTAACCCCCCTTCCCTCCAAATTACTATAATTTTGCAATTACGGGCTTTCAGGCAAAGATTTGGGAATAGGAATAGCAGTTCTTTACTAGGAATATTAAAATAAACAAATGTAGTAGTA
>VZUI01058474.1:0-13147 GCA_013401135.1 Cettia cetti
GGCTGCAGGGAGGAACAAGAAGGATGGGACCTGACAGCCTGGAGCTGGGACTGGACAATTCAACCCCAAAGTGCAAACAGACCCAAACTGATCAAAGTGTGAGATCTCATGACCAGTCAGCCATTTTGTGTCCATTTTGTGTCCATTTTGTGACCATTTTGGGACCATTTTGGGACCATTTTGTCACCATTCTGTCACCATTTTGGGTCCACGTTGGGTGCGGCCCTTGCCAGGCCCTGCCCTGCCCAAAGTGCATCCTTAAAGGCCTTTCAATAAATCCCTGCTTTATTCTCTGGCTCTGTCCATCTCTGTGCTGGGTCAGCCTGCCCAAGGCATCACTCCAGTGGTGTTCTCCATCCCTTCCCAAGTCCCCTGTGTCCCTGGTGGGCTCTGGGTGCCTCAGCCCTGCCGTGGGACGTGCCCTGCTCCTCGCTGGGCCTGGGGAAGCTGGGCACAGAGGATGGCAATGCCTGCAGGTGTGCTGCTTCCCTGAGGGGTGCTAATTAAAAGTACATTATGAACCATTCCATTTATTGCTGTAGAGTCCTTAAAATTCTGCACTGTTAAGGCCAGTTTTAAACATTTATTATGCCTGCCAGCATTAGCTGACAGCAGGGCTGGGGTTGCTGCAGCTCCTTCAGTTGTTGCTTTTACCAACTGCATTTAAAAGAAAGTCCTAATTTTTCCATCTGTGCCCCTCCCCTCCATTTCCCCCACTTTGTTTCCCTTTTTGTGTGGTCCCTGCATTTGTGGTGGTCCTCTCTGGCAAACCAACAATGATCAGGGGGCAATTTTTCATCCCCTGCCGTCCTTCCACACACCAAGGAGAGCCAAGATCCTCCAAGCTGTTCCCAGGTGTTTCTGCCTTTCCCCTTTTTGAAGCAGAAATGCTGCAGGACTTTCATCCCTGTTGTGGGTTTGTTGATGTCAGAGGTAACTTCAAAAGTGATTTTTCCCTGTGCTTTCCCAGGATATCCACAGGGAATGTCATTCATACACACAAAAGCAGGCCACAGACACACTAGACCCAACTGAAACCGAGTCAGGTCTTCAAAACAGACCTCCTCCATACTCAAAGTAAAACACTGAGCTAAATTGAGTCATTAGGACTACTTAATCTTCCAATAAACACATGCTGACAATTTCAGACATTTTCCCCTTTTTGTTCCAAGTAGAAGAATGCAGGGCAGCAGTAATTTCCCCAGGAAACTCATAAAAATCTTTATATAGTATATTCCAGAAAATTATCCAAGAAATAAAATCAAATTAGAGCACCCACCTCCCATATTTCTCAGAGTAGTGACACGTATTATGGATCTTGAGCTGATGAAAAGCCACTGGGTAAGGAAGGAGATTTTTGCTGAGAAAACCCCAAGGTTTGTTTAAAACACTGAGTTTAAAACACTGAGTTTAAAACACTCTCTGACCCAGCCTGCAGGTGCAGAGCCAGGACTGCCAGGACAGCAGAGCTCTGTGAGGATGGTGCTCACAGCCCAGCCCGTGGCACTGACAGTGCCAGCCCTGGTTTTCCCTGGGAATTCCAGCCCCCCCAGCCCCTGGCCCTTTGCCACCCAGCCCGGGATATTCCTGGCAGCAGTGCTAAGGGCACATTCCAGAGAAGGGGAAATGTGGAAGCTGCTTTGTCTGGGCACTCTGGGAGCCAGGCAAATCCACCAGAGCTCACGGGGCTGGACACTGGCAGGGGGAAAAACCCCCACAGAAAACCCCAGTGAAGCCAAAGTGAACTTCTGGGTGCCTGTCTGGGCAGCACCAGCCAAATCTCATTAAAGAGCCCCCACGATGACATACACTGACAGTCAGTGCAGCAGGCTTGATGAAAGACCTTAAAATGTTTATGCTAATCCAAAGTTTCAGTGTCACGTTCCATGCTAGCTTTCCAAACAAGAACAGTGCCAGGAAGCATGGAAGAATGGACTTAACTTTTACTTTGCTAAAAAAAACCCCAAACAAAATATCACCCAAAAAACCCAAGCACCAAACCTCCAGGTTTCCATTATTTTTTTTTTTCTCACCACCTGCATATTTTCCTGGACAGGTAAAAACCAAGCAAACCAAACTTTCCTCAGTTTGCTTGTGAGACAAGCCTGTGTTGGAGCCAAGAGCTCCTTCAGAGTCTGGAGGAAGAGCGTGGAGCAGCTGGTGCCTGATTTCCACCACGGAGGAACCACCCCAGGAACTTCACAGTTACTCCACACCTAGCAGGGAGGTACCCCGTGCAGAGCCTGAATAACTCAGCACTTTGAAAACAACAACAAAAAAACCCCAAGAAAGCTCCAGTCTCAGTTCTACTCCAAATTTATTATTTAGTCTGACTGCCCCCGCTCTATTTCCTCCACTTTGATCAACTAATGACCAAGAAAAGCAATTACCAGCACAAGGAAAATACATTCTTGGTATCTTTGAACTGCTGTGGCAAGTGTAAATGCATTCCTTTCGTGAGAACAGAGGAAATATTTCCTCACTGGCCAAGATGAGAAATGAGGGGGAAACAAGTAGGAGGTAGGGGAGAGGTCATTATTTTATTAACTAATTAGATCAGCGTTGAAAGAAAATGAGCCTGCAAATCTCTGCATTATTGATTGTGAGGAGATGTCTGCAGTGTACAACAGAGATGGTGAAACACTGGGATGTGCCTTTGGAAAAGGCTTGTCCTGCTTGGACAGGGGAGTACAGCAACCACAAAAAGTGAGTTATTGTCATGGGAGGGGGGATAAAGCCATAACACATAAATACATAAATACATAACACATAAATACATCAATACATCACTGACAGGTTTGGGGAAATGGTGTGTGCAGGTAACAACTGCTCTTGTGCTCTGCTCTTCAAATCTTCCAGTGCCAGCACACGAGAGAGAAGAAGAAATCCCTCTGCCATTTCTCTGGTTTTTGTGGATTTCCATGAACAGCTCCACTGCCTGTGCTCCAGCCAGCTCTGCAGCACCTGCCAAGGGTCGTGGAGCAGCCAGGTGAGTGCAGATCACCTGCTCAACACACCCACGGCAGAGCTGTGACACCCCCTGCCTCCCTCTCTGCACACAAACAACTCCAAACCAGGAAAAACACAAGGAAAACCTCCTGAGGCCCAACCACCAACACCCAAACTGCTGCTCAGCCCTCCAGCCAGGGTGCCAGGCTGCCTGAAGGCTGGGGAGCCCCAATTCCATTCTCCAGCTCTTCCTGCTGGCTTGGGGTCCCCCCAGACTGGAGGCCTGGCCTTCCCCCTCCTCTGAGCACTCCATTTCCTAGTGCAAACCTATGCTTTTGACAGAAAATGCAGGTGCTTACACGGAGTAATCACATTTTTAAAGGCCCCTCATCATTATGTATGTCAGCATCCTCCAGATGTGATCCAGGCAGCGACAGCAGCACATGTCACTTGTGTCTCCTTTCCTCTCCCCAGGGGAAAATTAAGTTATGATTAAAGATGTGCCCATCCACTTCAGTGGAGCTCTGCATCAACAGCTGCTGGGAACCTGTGGAAAACTCTTTCTCAAGAATATTAAGTCTTTTCCTCAGAAAGCATTATTTTCAAAGTTGTTGGGTTTGGGGTTTTTGCTGGTTGGTTGGTGTTTATTTGTTTGTTTATTTGTTTTTAGAGTTCCCTGAGCTAGCAGGAGTTGCTGGTGGCGCCCAGCACAGCCCAGCCCAGCACAGCCCAGTCTAGCCCAGAAGAGCCCAGCCCAGCCCAGCCCAGCCCAGCCCAGTCGAGCCCAGCAGAGCCCAGCCCAGCCCAGCCCAGCCCAGCAGAGCCCAGCACAGCTGCAGGTTTGTGGCACCTGAGGACAAAGCGAGGCTCAGGCCCCAGCCCCACCCCTGGTGCCTGCAGTGGGAAGTGCTGGGGGGAAGGGAGCCAGCACGGGTGGGATTCGTTCAGCCTCCACGTTCTGTGGCTGGCTCAGGCTCCAGGGGTGGCAGTGCCCCACCTCAAGTGTTCTTCATCAGAGATTATCCAGTTTTCCCATTCTGAAAGGATCCCACGTGCATTTTCCTCCTGGCTATCAGTGCTGGGGAGGTTCTGTCCCTTCTGTGGTGCAGCCAGGAACTCTGCAACCAGAGTGAGCCAAAACTCCTCCCTGGAGTGGAGCCCAGAGAGTTTGTGCTGCTCTCAGGGCCCTCACTGACAGAGAGAAATGCATCTCTCCCTCCCATTCCCTCAAGGCATTCATGTCCCCTTTTTGGGTGTATTTTCCTCACACTGCATCAATTGGTGTGGTTAATGTTTCACAACTCCTTTCTAGTAATGGTGGCACAGAAGAGAGTTTAGAGCTCTGCACACTGGGCTATTATTCCTGATAAAATTGGGTTTTACCTCTCCCCCCCTCCACCCTTCCCCAGAAAGGACAGCATTCCACACTTGCTCTCTTGGGAGAAGCTCTGACTCCTTCAGATCTGTCCACAGTCAGTGTTTCTCCTCAGGAACTCAGGATTTCCCCTGGAGATCGAGTACAGATATTAGCAGTGACCAAATCTCCTGAGCCCTGCACAGAACTGATTCCATTTCCCTTCCCACACGTGCTGGGCTCACCAGGCTGGCCCGGGCTCACCTGTGAGCACAGGGCAGCTCACCTGGGAGCAGTCCTGCGCCCAGAGGGACCCGGGCTGCGTGTGCCGCGGGGTGGCCCCACCCTGGGAGCCCAGAGCCCCTTGTGCTGCAGCCCAGCACCACCAGCCCAGCCCCTCCACCCCAGCCCCATTGCACACCCCAGGTGCCCGGCACATCCTGCTGTGCACTCATGCTCTGCACACAGTTCTTGGCTGCACAGGAACCCACAAAGGCTCAGTCCCACCCCTCCCGTCACAGCCCGCAGGGCAGGCACCACCAGCCATCCTCTTCCTCTCCAACCCCAGCTAAAAAGGGAAAATTCACTGCAGATGCTGTCATTTTTAACCCCAAACTGACAGGAGCCCCAGCTCATGGGGAGAGAATGTGCATGAGAAAGATCTGTGCTTTAGGAGACAACAGGCTCCACTTTGTGACTTCAGCTTACCATCACTGAAACCAGATTTAATTAAATCCTGCTTCTCAGCCACTTCAAAATTAACATCTCTGTGATGCAGGGAATGCTGGAAGTGTGAAGACACTTTTTGTTTGACCTCAAGATCTATTTTTACTCCAGAATCCTAATTCTCCACGGCTGGAACTTGCTCTTCCCCCTGGCATGGGTGGGAGCAATGGAAAGGCAAGGACAAATAAAGGCAAATGAACATGAAAAACCATCTCCCTAGGTGTGAGGCAGGTCTGCAGAGGGACACAGAGGGACACAGAGGGACAATGTGTGTGCCCCATGTGTGCCAAAGGTGTCTGTGTGCCAGGAGCTGCCCAGGGGAACAGGGCTGGAGGGGGCTCAGCCCTTCCCCCAGCTCCAGAGGCACTGGGACCTCTGCACAAGAGGCTCTTGTGTTCTGAAGCTGAACAGATACTGCAGAATGGCCATAATTACAGCTTTTTACCATGAAATCTGTCTGGAATTCACTTCTGTCCTGAACCTGATACAATTGATATAACTGCCTGGATAACTGGTACAGAGAAATAAAAGAGAGTGAAAGTCTGCTTGGGATATCTTGGAAGAAATGTAAAAATTTGTGCCTGTGAGCAGCTCCCTGCCCTGCTCTGGTCCCCCAGTGTGAGGGAAGGGGGGAGCCCCAGGCTGAGCCATCCAAGGCCTTTCCCTACATCAGGAATGCTGGCAGGGGCTGGCCAGCACCTGCAGTGACCCACAGACATGGATTTACACACCAAGAGATTGTAAACCACTTCCTCCCTGCTCCAGAAAGGGAACAATTTAAAATAGGAGGTGAAAACATCCCTCTCACTCATGTCCTGCCATTAAAACTCTGTTATGTACATTCCAGCCCAAATCAAACCTAACGCTTCTTTCTGGAACAGGCCCACTCAGATTTCCAGCAAACACACAGAGGAACATTTCTTCTTCTTCTTTCCAGCAGCTCATTTGGTCTTGCTCAGTCTCTGGGGTCACTGGATCTCCCAAGGAATACAGAGAGGTCAGACTGTGTGGAGGCAGGAGCAAGCAAAGCTGAGCAGAGCAAGCCTTGCTCAGGAGGTCACAGCAAGGCCATTCCCACCTGGGAACCCAGCAATAACCTGAGTTTTTACACATCTAGCACGTGCCCCAGCTCAGCTATCATTCTTGATGAGGTTTGCAGCTGCTGTCTTCCTCCTGAGTTTATCAGCTTCACAGCTCTTGTGTGGCTGTTCTCAATTCAGCCAGGCAAGGGCTGGGGTGGCCACAAAGGAGCAAAGGGAATAAATGAAACCTACTCAAAAGAAAAGGAAACGCAGCCCAGGCCTGAACTCTTTCCACTGGGACCTCCTGTGGACACACACACAGAGGTTACCCAGCCAAAAAAAGGAAAGGAGCATTCCTGCAGATGGGGACTGGGCCTTTGGCAGCTGGAGCACTTGTCAGAGACCAAAATTCCAGTTCAAAGCCTCTGACAGCAGGTGAAAGCACATCCCCATGTGGCTGGGGCTGAGGCTGCCCAAGACAGAGCCAGGGGTGCAGGGCTGACTGCTGCTGCTCCCCCTTGGACTGACAGGGACAACTCTTGGGGCTGGGAAAAGCTAAACCCCTCCTCTGGTTCCTCTGGAAGCAGCAGAATGTGCAATCACCTCCCGAAATCCTTCCCCCTGCTTTTCCAGTTGCACCAAGCAACCTTCCCCAACTCCCAGCAGAGCGTTTTCCTTCTAATAGTATGCAAAGCCTTTCCTAAAACTTCCTCCATCAATTACCTGTCTAGAAAATGAAGAGTTGGTGCTAAAAGCTGCCAGGTCCTCACTGTGATTGACTGTGGCTGGTTTTAGTCAGCAAAAGGCCTCCCAGAAACAAATGACTGGTCCATTTGTTCTCTGACAGGAAGCACGGCCGAGGCCTGGGTGTCATTTGTGCTCCATCAAATCCTAATGCTGATGGAAAGCTCCAGGTTTTGGTGACTCTGCCGTGCCCCAGTGGGGCTTGGAGAGATGTGTCACCCCTGAAGGTGTGCAGGATGGGGCTGGAAGGCCTGGGGCTGTCAGGTGGGAATTAGCTGCAGTGACAAATTGCACAAACATGCCTCTCTCAGCTGGCACTTCCCTGCTGCCTGCTTACAGAACTGTTAACTGTGGAAAACAGAAGATGGATGGAAGAAGATCTTTCACTAAATGGTTTTTGTAGGGAAAAAACCAACAAAGAGAAGTTTGATGTATGCCAGCTCACTGATAGTCCTTGTTTTACAGCTCGGGAACATAAATAATTTCTCCCTGCTAATGGGATTTTATGATCTCAGATACAAAAAGATTTGCCCTTTATTTTAAGGCTGTCCAAATTAAAGGAGGGACTTGAGTGGCAGAGACTGGCCTGGGGATACAGTGAGCACAGAACATTAACTCTCACCATACAGGTGGTGTTTACAAGATTTTCAGATGCAATCTTTACAACACAATAAAGTTGCTGAATATGGCATAAGAGCGTGTTAGATTTAATTTCTCCATTTCTTTTTGTTCACACATGTTCAAAATAAGGTCAGCTGTAGAAAAGAACAGGTTATTGTTTTGCCAAGAAAGGTTGGATCAGATGATCCTTGAGGTCCCTCCAACCTGGGATTCCAGGATTATTAAACTGCAGAGAAATAAACATCCATGTCTTGTAGCTATGTCTTTCCTTTGAAACATTTTGCAGAATACTTACAGCTGGAACAAAGGGAGCTCAGAAAATTGCAACACTGGAGCTTTTTGGGGAAGGGAAAAAAAAAATAAAAAGCAAACAGCCACAAAGAAGTTCTGATATTCATTTCTAAATTCTAATAAATACTTTGATTATATTATGCTTTGCCAGATCTGCCCTCCAACTTTGGACTTCATCCAGTTCCCTAAAGAACCAGAGGAAATCGAGATCAAAACTTTGATTGTGCTCTTTTCTAAAAAGTAAAATACAACCCACCAATTTCACTGGCATTTTTTCTCTGCATCATTTGGCAACACCACTGGAGGCGTTTTCCTGAAGCAGAGAAGCAAATCCCCTCTTTGTCCATTTAGAATTGCAAGTTATGGCTCAGGGACACGCCCAAGCTTTAAAATAAAGAGCAGTAATTATTATTTCATTATTTCCATTTGGACATTCCTTCAAGAACTACAAAGCTTCAAATCTGCACTTACTTACACATTATAGAGTGAGGAACAGAGGAACACCAACACCTTTATAGACAACTACTAAAAACAGCAATTTGAGCTTTTACCTTAACGTGGAGCATTCTGGTAAGGCCTTGGTCTTGCAAAAGTTCAGCACAGGAGCACTCCTACCAAAGCAAGACTCATCCATAGGCTTTTTCACTGGTGGAGTTTCCTTTTATTTATATATATTTTAAGGCAACATATTATGAAAGTTGGAAGGAGGGAGATAACCCGGGGGCAGGAGTTGGGGTCACCATCAGTGTCCACGGAGGGCCTGGGGCTCAGCACCTCAGCACGGACACCCCGGCGAGGCCAGAACTCTGTGTCAGAAACAGAAACCATTCCGTGGGGGTTCTGCCCGTGCTCCCACGTGAACACCTTCCCTCTCTAGTGCAATAACCTGCAGAAGTGACTACACCTAGAAGTAACTGCTGAGAAAAGGTTCCTGCATTTATCACAAGGTCTGTTCTGCCTTTCCAACCCTTCCTTCAGTCTTTGGCAGATGCCGAGGTACAGAATCGCGTAAGAAAACAGAACGTAAAAAGATAAAAATTAACTTAATTTACACAACCAATAAGAAAGTTTAAAGCAACGACAGAAAAATAACATAAAGGCTAGATACGTGAAATGCCAGTTCAACGGTATAGAGCTTTGGTAGAACAGTTAAAGAGCATAGCACCAATCAAACCCAACGTCAGCACGGGCCTCAGTAGGCATGAGCCGTGATGAAAATGTAGATCTTGGCAAGAAAAGTGGTGTAGGTTCCCTGCCGCCAGAGCTTCATTTCCACGTCCAGCAGGAAGTCCTTGGGCTCCTTGACCTGGCGCTGCAGGAAGACAATGCCGGTGTAGGCGTTGAGGCGGCGGGTGCTGAAGAAGCCCTCCTCGTTGCCCCTGGTGATGGTGAGCACGATGCTGTCCCCGGCGTAGGCGGGCGAGGGCCCGATGCGGAAGATGTGCGCGGGCACCACGATGTTGGTCTGGAAGTTGAGCTGGTAGTAGGTGATGCGCACCGGCGTGCTCTGGCACTCCAGGAAGTTGAAGCAGCCGATGCGTTCGCAGCGCCTGGGGAAGGGAGGGAGGCACCTTCAGGGACAGCGGGGAAACCCTCAGGGCACTGCCGAGGGTGTGCCTGACACCGCAGGATTTCGGCTGTCATGTTTCCCATCTGTTTGTAAGCCTGCAGTTCTTTAGTGTGTAACTCTGAACTCCATACAGAGTGCTCAGTGCTCCGTTCCATTCTGGGCAGACACAACAATGCCTCCCCAGGCCTGGCAATCAGGGACGCCTCACTGCCTCAGGCCCCGAGGGATGGAAACAAGAGTGAGTTGAGGGGAGAAAATTTGGGGTGAATGACTTCATTACCTGAAGCTGTAGTTGGAAGATTGACCCCCAAGATGCAAATGGACCCAACTGATCAAAGTGTGAAACCCCTGACTGGCCATCCATTTTGGGGGCAGCCCCTGGGGGGTTTCATCTGCCCTACATGTACCTGGAGGCCCTTCAACAAACAGGACAGCTCTTTATTCCCTTAGTTCTGTCTGGGCTCTGTTTTTAGGTAGCCCAAAGGGCACCAGGACAAAGCACAGTCCCGAACCTCAGCGTGTGATCGGCAGCTGCTTGCTCTGCCCTCCCCGGGCCCAGGAACAGCCCTGAGTGGGCAGTGCTGCAGCAGTGCAGCCCCAGGCAGAGCTCTCAGACGGGGGAGCTGTGGGGATGCGCACAGGAACAGCCAGAGGCAGGCTGCAAACAGCACAGAGCTGGGAAGGGGAGCCAGGGGCTCATCCCTGACTGGGCTGGGGCTCTGCTCCAGGGAAAGGAGACCCTAAAAGGTACCTAAAACATGGGGGTGGGAAACAAACTCCCCAGCTGGCAAAGCTGCTCAGGTCTGTAAGGAGGAGAAATATGTTTTAAGCCACAGGCAACTAAATATGGGTTCCCAAAGCCCTGGCAGCCGCCGAGGCAGGAAATGGGTTGGGAGATTCAGGGGCTGCTGAGCCCCAGCTGCTGAGGAGCTGGGGATGTGCCATTCCCAGAACCCTGTGGCCTGGCAAGCTCAGCATCCTGCTCCCCTTCAGCACTCCCTGAGGAACTGCAACCTGAATATTAAACAGGGAGCCCCCAACCCACTGTAAAAGTGGAGCACTGAGCAGCCTGGCTGCTCCTGCTCTGATACAGCACAGAAGATCTCTCTTTCAAACTTAATTACAAACAGAGCCATTTTAGAGCTGCAGGGAGAGCTGCAGGCTCTGATCTCTGCTGTTGCAGCAGCAGCTGCAGGGCAAGCAGGGCCCTAGGGCTTGGGACAACGAAGGATAACCAGGCACAAACTCTGCACGGGGAAGGTCCATGAGCTCCAGGTGCCAAAGCAGCCTCTCAGGGCACCCACAGCCACCCACCAAGCAAGCACCAGAGAGCAGCAGGGGCACTGGCTGCTCTGCTGCTGCCCCAGGGCCGTACTCACATGTCAGACACCTTCCTGTAGTTGGAAGGGCACTCGAAGGACAGGCAGCGGAAGCTGCCCTGGATGTTGTAGCAGGTCTCTGCAGCTGAACAGTTGTGGGTTCCTATTGCACACTCATCAACATCTAAGGAGAAGAAAAAGGTGTTCTAAGTTCAAAAGTAAGGATTAACTCCCAGTGCTTTTCAGGAATGAACAAACCCCGCCAGGATGTAATTAACCCATGCTAAAAGCCAACAGGATCTCCTCATTGACTCTTTGAGACAGGAGAGAGCTGGGCCGGCCAAAAGAAAGCATCTGAGCACAAAGGTAGCTCTGGATTAAAGCAGAGCAACTAAAATAAACCTGGAGTTAAAGCAAGCAAATGCAGAGTGGTCACTGCTGTCCTACAGGATCCAGGAGGTGTGAAACATGGGAACATAGAACACTTCAGAACAAGGCACACAGTTTCAAAAACCTAAATACAAATATCTCCCCATAGGGAGCTGTAATTGCAGAAGACACAGTAAAGAGCACCTAAAGCTCAAAGACACTTCATGGCCCAGAGCATAAACGTGGTTACTTCAATAACACAACCCCAGAAGCCAAGCCATGGGCCTGACAGTGCTGAGAACCAGCTGAAGTGACAGGAGCCAGCCTGAGCAGAAAGCATGGGCAGAGCCCTGGCAGTCACAGTGTGTGCTCCCAAACGTCCACACAATGCACAGAGGCTTTAAAATGAAATCAATTTACCAGACAAGGCATGTGGGCTGTGCAGGGCCCTGCAGCTCATTGTCACAGAGCAGAGAGACCCTTAGAGGGAACCCAAAACCTTCCACTCCCTCCGTTCCCCTGGGGTGAGAACTGATCTCAACACTGACCCGGCTGCTTTAAGAGTCTTGCAAAGAGAAGTACACAATAGGAAATAGGAGAGAATCAAAGTCAAGTAAATCCCTTGCTGGTTCTCAGCAGTGCCCATAGGTGAAAAGAAAATTTCTTCCATATTGCAATCATTGTCATGAAAGCACTCCCTGCACCACTTTGGCTGCGCTGCAAAACACCACAGGCAGTGTCTGCAAAAAAGATCCATATGTTGAGACATTACTGCAGGAGATACAGCTCATCTCTGGAAATAAGGGTACGAGGAACGCTCCACCAGTAACTCTTCTGAACTGGCCACATGATGAGCAACTGGAGCCAGATCTTTAGCTGGGGGAAACCAAGATCATCTCCCTGCACGCAGCAGAGCCAGCACCAGCCCAGCCTTCCTCCCAGCACGTTTTCAAACACACCTCAGAATCTGCCCAGACTTGTAACTACAGACCTGCAGAGCTCCAAACAAGGGGATGGATCCAGGGGAGTTACAGCTGTGGTTTTCTAAAGGTGAATTTTATGTAAGAATTTAGGTGCATATGGATATTACTGAAATCATACTTTAAAACACATCTAAAAATATTTTAGAATGTTTTAAAAGGATTTTAATTGTCATTTAATCTGCCTCACTGCTCCACAGTCAGGATTA
The DNA here is from genome assembly GCA_013401135.1 of Cettia cetti. Classification (NCBI taxonomy): domain Eukaryota; kingdom Metazoa; phylum Chordata; class Aves; order Passeriformes; family Sylviidae; genus Cettia; species Cettia cetti. The sequence goes on from VZUI01058474.1 coordinate 12,155, forward strand.
AGTATGCTCATGCTGCTCATGATTTGCACAGAGCAAATCCACTGCCATTAGCAGTCAGAACTCAAGCACAGGAGATACAAACCAAAGTTACACGGAGGGTTCCTGAAGGAGCCAGGAAATGCCTGGCAGCTGGTGTAAGGGCTGCAGGAATGCAAAGGTAACCAGATCCTCCAGCAGGTTACACAGGCAGTGAGAGCATCCTTTGGGAGGGGGGCTCCAGCTCAGCTGCAGAGCAGATGGAAACCAGCAGGCCCCCAGGAGACATCCCCACCCTTCCGAGGAGACGGGGTGTGAGGGGAGGGAACTTGTCATGTCACTGACATTTATTAATGCCAGCAGGATTAAGCTCAGGTGGCACTGCTGGATGGCCAGGATCCAATTACAGCTCCAACATTTCATCTCCCAGTTTTCTGGAGGAGAAAGCTGTAACTCATAAAGAAGCCACAGATTTCTACATCTGGCACCTCTAAACCTCCGATCATCGAGTGCTGTGCCAAGGTGCACACACAGCTCACGTGAGCAATCAGGTGCCTCAGCTGGGAGGGTGAAGGGGGCTCCTTGGGGATTCATTTCAGCCATTAGCTGACAGCTGAGACCCACAGCACTTTCTCCAGCACAGGAAAACCGACTCTGCAGACACCAACATCTGGCAACTTTGCCCAAGAGTGACTTTCCAACAGCGACTGCCAGAGCACAGGGAGCTCGAGTGAGCAGCTGCAGCGTCTGGGCTGACTGCAGGGGTGCTCCTGGCCAGCCCGGGCTGCTTTACCTCTGCAGGTCCTGCCGTTGGCTGCCATGGTGTAGCCCTGCTCGGGACAGGCACACTGGTAGCTGCCGGGGACGTTGACGCAGCGGAAGGTGCAGAGGATGCCGGCGCTCTGCGTGCACTCGTCAATGTCTGCGGGGAGAGCACAGGGAGAGGGGAAGGGAAAGGGAAAGGGAAAGGGGAAAGGGAAAGGGAAAGGGAAAGGGAAAGGGAAAGGGAAAGGGAAA